>OX940974.1:48206322-48514009 GCA_954871275.1 Leptopterna dolabrata | reverse complement strand
AGGCGCATGTTACAAATGACTATGACGATGTTGCTGGGTTTCCGAGACCCCCAGCAAGTGGTGCGGAAAATAGGAGAATGGCGTAAGTTAGTGTTGTCCTTAGGTTCCATGAATTGGTCTAGTCATTCAGTTGCTAATAATTAATCATCATTACTCATACTGAGTTGCATGAGTCAGAACAAAAGTTCGATAGGGCAGTAGCCTTAGTTGCGATTCATTAATTTTTCAGATCATTCCGCGTGCGAATGTAAAATCCAGGTGATGATGGGTTGCTGAGTGGGTCCACCACGCCATCAAGTACGGGGCCCTCAGTTTCCACGGTGAGTTAATGTTTGATTGCGTTTTCAAATTGTAATTCATATTAAACGGTATTTGTTTTTCTTGAACTTATTTTATGTGTCAGTATTATAAAGTTCGATTTCGCTCATGATTATTAAAGTTTGCTACATAGGTTCTATTGTGATAAGGTATTATGACATAACGGCCTTGTTGGACGATTGTTTAATCTTATTTCAACTTTGCTTTTAGGAGACTCCAGTTGGATATCGTATCTGCCTTTCCTGCAGGTGACTCCGGGTCTGAGCTCTTCAAAATCAAGGGCAAACTACATAATTGATGGCCAGCATTTCCTTAGGGAAATAATGAAATTCCAAAACCACCGGTTCTATTGCACCAAGAGCAGAAATTGTTACTTTCGGTTGAAGTCGACATCAGTTTCGATGACGAAATGGACTTTGACTTTTTCAATGCCCTTTCTGCAGCATTTCGAAAATAGTCCATAACGAACCGTCACAACCGCAAACTCCCCGTCGAACACGCACGCTTTCAGTAACAGTTTGTTAACATTTTCAAGTAAGTCCGGAACTCTTTTTTCAAACCAAAAAGCCGTTTTGTATAATTGTTGATCACGTGATTGGCGCATTCAATTTTTGTCATATTGCGTCCGTACGAAACATTTTTCCGTGTCTGCCTGTGTATAATCCCTGATGAAGGCCATGAGTGCCCGAAAAAAAAAGCTCGTGGTTGTCACGAGCTGAAATTTAGCGCATTCGCGAACGTATAATCCTTGTACAGCCCACAACTACCTACCTACCTTATAATCGTAGCAAAGAATTCAAATTTGGAGGGTGGATCTAGAATGAAACTCCGAAGGTTCCATATGAGTTTCACCAAATTCGAACGGTAGTATTCTGTTGAACACATGCAAATATAATTATATAGCCAATTCCTTATAACGCCCATAACTACCCGAAAAGTGCTAGCAGATTTTTCGGTTAGGCACGGGTTGGACCAATATAATATAAATGGGTTGGATAAAATTCATTGAAATCGTGCCGTTCGTCAGCTCAAATGAAAAATCCTTGGCACTCGTTATTTTATATTCTTGTTATTGTTATTCGAATAGCAACTTATTTTTGATGTACTTGTATTCTTGTTATTATTGTTCTATTGATATTTTTATTGCATTTGAATTATTGTTATTGTTATTATTTGATAACCATTCTCAACATATTTGTTATCGTTGGTCGTTGTCAGTGATATTTCCATAGGCGTCAGGTGTGAACTTCGAAACTGATAATATATAGTTGTGGCGATACCTATATAGTTATCGAGTGCAATTTTGCCTGAACCTTTTATTGAACTTCCTTCATTTTATGGCGAGTTTTTTGTATGGCTTCATAGGGTTTGTTGGACTATGAGAACGCTGCAAATCATTAGTTACTAAATGGCTTATTATGGAATTCCAGTCACATAACTACTTAGAAAGTAATAATTTAGAAAATGAAATCTTAGTAAGAAAACTAGATACCAGTCAGAAGCTAAAAACCAACCGTCGTTGATACCCTGACAGGATTCAGCCAAAATTTGGCTGTATCCCGATTTGATCCAGCAGCCAACTATTTCTGCCAAGCAAATCTTGTTGTTGAAGAAATACATGTAGAAGGAAAAATACGTGCCCACTCTTCCGCCCACTGGCTCACATCAACGGGAAAGGGACGGCAACGGTGCAAGGTGGGGCCCAGGTAGAGGATTAGGGACTAACAATAGGCCCCTATTGTTATAGTAATTTTCCCAAATGCCGTTCGATCTAATGATCCGATCTTCAATCTGAAAACGGATTTGGATTCTTCGATTTTTTTCCTGCAAAAGTAGGTACTAGTTTTTTTTCCAAGGTTGAAATTGAGTAAAATAATTTCGGGAACTCCATGAAAAAGAAATTTTAAAATTCAAAACTGAATGTCGCCACTTGAGGTTGCTCATAACGATTACAGAACACTTTACAGATTGAAAATTGGTTGACCCATTCAAGAGATAAATCGAATATTGGATTGGCTCATTCTGAAGCACAATGTGGTGGCGGTTCTTGGAACTAAACCCGTGACATTTACCCTCAACATCTACGAGTGGGCACTTCTTTCTCCTTCTACATGTATTCCTTCAACAACAAGATTTGCTTGGCTGAAATAGTTGGCTGCTGGATCAAATCGGGATACAGCCAAATTTTGGCTGAATCCTGTCAGGGTATCAACGACGGTTGGTTTTTAGCTTCTGACTGGTATCTAGTTTTCTTACTAAGATTTCATTTTCTAAATTATTACTTTCTAAGTAGTTATGTGACTGGAATTCCATAATAAGCCATTCAGTAACTAATGATTTGCAGCGTTCTCATAGTCCAACAAACCCTATGAAGCCATACAAAAAAACTCGCCATAAAATGAAGGAAGTTCAATAAAAGGTTCAGGCAAAATTGCACTCGATAACTATATATTGTCACAACTATAATATATTATCAGTTTCGAGATTCACAACTGACGCCTATGGAAATATCACTGATAACGACCGACGATAACAAATATCTTGAGAATGATTATCAATATAATAACAATAACAATAATTCTGACCCAATAAAAATATCAATAGAATGATAATAACAAGAATACTAGTACATCAAAAATAAGTTGCTATTCGAATAACAATAACAAGAATGTAAAATAGCGAGAGTACCAAGGATTTTTCGTTTGAGCAGAAGAACTGCACGATTTAAATTAATGTTATCCATCCCATTTATATTATATTGGTCCAACCCGTGCCTAACCGAAAAACGCTGCAAAGTCCTTGTCACATGGGGTTTATTATTCTACAGAAATGTTGGCTGTACATTTATTGTTTGTTTCATGTGAAATAATTGAAATAGCTATTTCTGATGGTTTCCACCAATTTTGGCCCCCAAAACACAAATTAGGTAGGTACGATTTTTTTTTTTTTCAAATTATCTTTGATCATTGGTAGTGCCATCATTTAATCGTCTTGATCCACGTGTTGACACTTTTTCTAGTGTTATTCTACAAATTGATGGTGATTTCGCAGGTATTTGACTCATAAAAAATCAATTTTGGGAGCTGAACATCTGGTACAACCTCAATTTTCCACTCCTTGGCCAAAATCGACTTCATATTCGATTTTCTCGTCCCCAAAAACATGGAAAACGATACCTCAAAAGCTCATGTTACCAAAATGTTGCTAAAACGCAAAAAGTACCTATTTTCACACACATTTTCACTCATAACACCCCTGGGTATATTCCGATCGGGCTGAAAAGTTTCGGGACACAACTAGGGCCCAAATGGAGCATGTGTGCGAAAGAACGACTTTTTTAGATCGAAAATGAAGCCTGTACACGTGATACGGCGGACGGCGGACGGCGTACGGCGTACGGCGGACGGCGGACGGACATTGCATTTTTTGAATCTACACACCTTGAAACGGAAAAGAAAAAAGTTTGAGGGGGTGTTATAAAAATTTTTTGCTGAGCGATTACATAGGTGTATTATTCACAGAATAATAAACCAAAATCTGCTACCACTTTTCGGGTAGTTATGGGCGTTATAAGGAATTTGCTACATAATTATATTTGCTCACGTTCAACAAAATGCTATACCGTTTGAATTTGGTGAAACTCATATGGAACCTTCAGAGTCGCATTTTAGATCCACCCTCCAAATTTCCATGTCCATCAAAGCAAAATGAGGTACACATATTACACTGTTTTGGCTACCCCACTACCAAAACCAGAGAAGTTTATATCCCCGTGATTCTAGTCAGAAAAAAAAATTACATCCTCCAAAATGGAAATTTCCACGCGCGTTTCGCTTTTCACACATCAACGAACTTTTTTCCGTTTCTGTCTGTGTGCAGTCCCTGGTGAAGGCCATGAGTGCCCGAAAAATAATGGTTGTCACGAGCTGAAATTTAGAGGGTAGGTGCTGGTTGGGTGACCGATAGTCCCATATCAAAATAATTGAACAAATGCTGTAATATTTGTCTACCTACGCATGCATAAACGTGAAATTCTTTTAGAACCTATAACTAACCCCCTTATAACCAAACTCAAGAGGAGGAGTGTAGATCTAGAATGATACTCAGATGGTCCCTTCCCTCAGACTCCTGGTACACGAACGTGAATTGTCAGCCAACTCATTGTAATGACCACAAGTGTTGAAATGTTAACAATCAAAGAAGTGAGTCAAGTATGTTCGCTCAAATTTCACAGAGACGCTTCATTTATAACAATAACAAACAAAGATACCAAAAGTAACGCATTATAAAATAACTACTAAGACTAGTAATATGAACAAACTCGGTGAATCATGGGTTTTATGAGACTAGTACAAATAATGACCGAAATACTGGATTGTTTTACGAAAAACCCAAGTAACACATTTAGTTGACACATTTAGGTGCTCAACTAAAGAAATGAAATATCAAAAGAATTGTTCGAAGTATAGTACGAAGAAGTAAGTACAAATCGAAACCCAAAGTAATGAAACATGTAAATTTAATCAAAAATCATAATAACGAAAAGACAAATCAAAACTATGAAGGAACATATAAATCTTAAATCAAAATAATGAAACACAAACCAAAACTCAAAAATCTAAAAAAATAAAAATCAAAATTAAGGTAGCATGTAAAGTTGATTACAACTACTGTAATTTATAAAAAACTCTCTTCTCCTTAACATCCAAAATGGGGTTCGAAAGATTCTTACCTATTTCGTCTCCAGTAACTAAACCTGAATCATTTTGGTTGAGCGTAACAAATTGCGAGCTACGCACATTTTTTGAAAAAAGTAACATCGACTTCGCCTTCTTTCATGTCATTATCGCAAACAATCGCTACAAATTCTTCGTATTGTTCAACGCCTTGTGCACAACGGTATGCCACTATCCACCCATCCTGATGGCACTGGCACCAGTTCTTCAAAGACGGGGACATACATGACGCAGAAAATGGCATGGCAAAATTTACTTGTGGGAAACTCAAATTAACAATAGGAACATGAGATCACTATTCCGCAACCAAGAATAATTTACGAAGAAACATGGGGTGTGGGTGGGGCACAAAAGGAAGTGACGAATGATGACGGGGCGCAGAAGTGACGAATGATAGTGGGCCGGATTTCATTTCCAGCCCAGCGCTCTGTTGGTGAAGACTTGTACGACCGAGTTTGAACTACAGAGTGCTGTACTGCGGTTACATATTCCTGTAATGATCTTACAGATTTCTGTAGAACTCGTTTGATTTTCCGATGTTCGATCGGCAAAGCTACGGATTTATGTAGGACGTATGGTCAGAACTCGTAGAGAGCTACTAAACTATCTTGTACGCGCCATTTTATATTTAATCCACCTTTGTTTTTCGTGGTGCAGGATAGTATGATAAACATATTATGAGGTTCACAGTTATGTTTGATGATTTTGTGAACATTTTCAGACTTTAAATACATGAATTGGCGATAGATAATGAGGAATTATGAACTTTCAGTAGCATAAAAACGTCAAATAGGTCACCCAAACTTTTCCGTGGACACCACCATGTAAAATAAATTCTTCTAAAACCTCTCAATGTAGAAGGGAACTTGTTGTTAAGAAGTGGGACCAATGAAAATATTATTTTCTGTTTTCAGGAACTCCACAAACGTCCGTATTCACACGCAATAATATCTTCTTTTTTTTTGTTATCTTGTCCACCATGTTCCGATTCCCGAATGTGGAATCCATTTTGATGAGAAATCCTAATGACTACCTTCAGAAATATATAACAATAATGAGGTTGGTTTAATTACAGAATGTTGTAGGTAATATAAATTAATGTAATACATATTTCTGACCCTAGAAGAGTCCTTCGGTCGCCGTTCGACACCAAATCCGACTGCAAGTTGGGAGCTGACGTACCGTCCGTACGACTCAAAAATAATTCCCCACTTTGGTCGGATTCTGGTTGTGGAGAAGTTGTTACGACGTTGGAAGCGGACGTCGGGTCGTTTTTTGATGCCATTCACGACGCCGCCCCGACTTCTTTGTGCTAGCAGGGACATTAGCGTGACAATTGGACTGAGCCGTACCACACACCTAAAATGGTAGTTTTTACAAAAGTTTTCAGTAAAACCCTCCACGAAGACCTTGGTTCCTGAACACAACATCCAACCGTTGGTATGTCACCACTATCTACCGTATCAGAAGTAAAAGTAACCAGGGGCTGTGTGATGCGTGCAAAAAACGGTTCGCAGGGGACGAACACTCAGTAGTGCCACGACTGTCATGTAGAAGATGAAAGTCTGAAGCACTTGTTCATGACTTGTCTTGCTATCTCCAAGGCTTGACGAAAACTGTTCCACGATGTTATAACATCATCGATGACTCTACCTTTCCATTATAGAGATCTGCTCGTATTACAATTCCAAGCGAATTTCCATAGAACATAATAATTTTCTACAGAAATTAATAAAGTTGTGTGACGTAATTTGATTAGAACGCGAGCTTATATTGTAATGTATATTATGGCTGTATATACCTTGTATACTGCCAAATAAATGTACATTAGAAAAATACATAGTACCATAGCTGTTATAGTACAAAGAAGTAAAGTTGTAGTAGTAAATATTTATTTTCAATTATTTATTATTTTCAATAATGAACCTTTTTGGAATCTAGCATGAAAAAACAATTTTTACCCCTCCCCCCCCCCCCCCCCCTCAAAATTTGATGGGTTCCGTTTCATGGTATGTAGAATCCGAAAATGGAATAAAAAAATTTCTGCCATTCGCCGTACACCGTACTTCGCCCTTTTCTTATTTACCATAAACCAAAATTAATGAAATTTGGTTTGTAGGTCCCGTTTGGGGCCTAGTTGGCCCGCGAACCTCGGCGTTACTGTCAGTCATCTCTAAGGGGTGAAAAATAGGGGTTGAAATTGTCAGAACGCCGTAGCTCGAAAACTTTCAATAGAAGGGTATGGTTTCTTACGTTTTTAAATTGATCTTGAACTAAAGAATTTTTCGAGACCACCCGGAGCATTGTACGTCCAGCCGTTCGTTTGCACGGAAAAGCTTGGTCAACATGATCGTGAATCAAACGGTATAAATCTGGCCCAGATAATATATCATTGCTAGGGAACACCTGATTATAATCACGGATGAAGGTATGAAGTCGTGTTGGTTGTTTTGTGATATTATTTCATTTGAAGAATGATGGCTATTTTGGGTTTGTTGATACGTAATTTTGCGACTTGAACAAACGTTATGCTTCATGAATAACAACAAATAATTAATGATTTAATTATTGAATCCCGCGCATTTTGATGAACCTGTAATCACGGGCCGGCTCCAGTAATCCATTTAGGACTTTCCCGAGGGGAGCTCGAGGGTAGGTATTGACCACAGAAAACAGTGATCTACGCAGAAGGGGCATCTATACAGGTAAATAATAAACGGTTGTGTAATAATTTGCAGCGCTTTTATGATTAATATAAACAAACTATTACTTCTCATGATTCATCTCATTCTCAGCCTAGTAAATATAATACCGATCGTTTTCGCTTTCAACAGAAAGCACTTCAAACCACCGCGCCAAATTGTTTCCCGATTTTCTAAAAATCGCCACCAGGCGCTGCACTACGGAGTGCTAGCGTCGTTTCCTCCTAATGCTAGTTCATAATGGGAGTGACCACGCCTTACGTAGTTCAGCCTACAACTTCACTCTCCATAACAGAAAGCCGTAGCAGTACCTAATGCATACTACCAAGCACGCTGGCCTTCGAGGGTTTTCAAGAACACTGAAGAGAACCCACCCAGCATATGCATTATAGGTATAAGATCGGTACCATCATCATCAGTATCAAAAAAAGGTAAGCCTTCGTTAGTTGTAGATGGATACACGTATAGATATCACAGGAAAACGGATGTATCAATTTATTGATTATGACTGAAAGAGAGGCGGAGCAATTGTAAAGGCAGAGTGAAAACTACATCGCAGAACGAAATCATTCATGGGACATATATTTGCCCTGTAGATTCAGGCGAAGCTGAGGTGCAGAAAGCTATGTTTGCATTCATGAAAGAGCCTATAAATTGGCCCAGTTCTTGATGCCGGGGACGATATTGTAACTAAAATGTGTAAGTGTGAACAGTGAGTTGCGTCCGGCCGAACTGTGTTAGGCACTGACCAAAACCCCTCTGACACTTTTTCCATTTTGTAGAAGTGCCAGACTAAGTTCAGCTTCGTTCAAACACTCGGCCGAATTTAACATGAACAATAGTGATGACAGCTAGGTCCATGTCATAGCTAATATCTCGAAACCAGTTCGCTGGCAATTTTTAAACCACTAACTTGTTTACTTTATACATACCGAACTGGTGGAGTCTTTTTCTAACTAGCGGTCGATACGTTAACTGTCCCAAGCCTGTTCAAAAAGTGCGAGGGAAAATTGCTGTAAGACACTGTTAGTAAACCTTGCGATACTCTTATGTGGTGGTCGGTCAGGTCACACCTGGGTCGCTATGAACACGATTTTCGTCAGGTCGCTCTGAGCACGGTCGCGTAAGGCAGCTTAAAGCGATTGCAGGCGTCAGTCGATTTAGACACCAACAAGATGGTCGCTTATGGTGGCGGCTTATATGGTGTATATAGTCAAATTTCAAACAGTCGGCCATACCGGGATACTGGCGTCGAGAAAGTGGAATGTATGAACCATCTCCTCAGGAATTATTGTCGGAATCGTAGGGAGTCAAGTAAAACCAGAACGCAGGCCCCATGCCCAGAGATATCTTGAAGGGAAAGTATAAAAAAAGTCGGCCAAGTTGGGGGGGGGGGGGGGGGGGGGTAGCTTCCTCACTTATTGGAACATGGACACATAGAATCAGTTGGTAAAAAAATGATGAGTCAAAATGATTGAATATCAATAAATAGAGTAGTAATAAATTACCTAATATGCGTAATAAGATCAAACATTTCAACATGTTTTCAACATTTCATGTTCGCGCACGCGCAGGCGAAAGTTACTGTACGATTCCAATGAAGTTCATATGTAACAATCAAAGTATTATTTCCGATCGACCCTCCAAGTTTGAACTCATTTCAACGATGTTTAAGGTAGTTATTGCCGTTTCAAGTATTTCACGTTTGCGCACGCGCAGACGAAAGTTATGGTGCGTTTCAGTGATTTTGATAAGGAACCGTCTGCGATCCAACCTGCGTGTATACGCAAAATTTCAGCTCTCTACGGCTATTTTTCGCGTAGGTAGAAGCGTTACAAGGAAATGGTCAATATTTCATGTTCGCGCATGCGCAGACGAAAGTTACTGTACGATTCCAATGAAATTCATAACGAATTGTCAAAGTATTATCCCCGATCGACCCTCTAAGTTTGAACTCATTTCAACGATATTTAAGGTAGTTATGGGCGTTTCAAGTATTTCACGTTTGCGCATGTGCAGACGAAAGTTAAAATACTTTTTTAATGATTTCGGTAAAGGAACCATCTGTGAACCAACTCGCACCTACCGTCCAAGTTCAGCCCATTTTGACCATTATTTCGGGTAGTTTTGGGCGTTACAAGGAATTGACCACAGACAGACAAACTGACGGACAGACGACAGACATACACGGAACCAAAAATGTTCTTTGATGTACCTAAGAAACACAAAATGTTGGCGGAAATTTTCATTCTGTAGGACATAAATTTTTTTTATTCAATCATTTAACATGTTATATTTGGATAATAATAATCAACATTACACCGATGGTATTGTAATAAGAATAATATTTCGCCACTAGTCACTTTATCACCCTTTGAGGATCGTGCTGTTGAATCCATCCAGCAGCACTGGCAACCTTGGTCCGAGATCCAACCCCGGACAATGGGGAGGGCGGCAGGTCTTCAGTTGACTTGCCGCCCAGTTGATGGAGGGATGTTTGGGCCTCTTCTGGCTGTGCAGTCAGGCGGCTTCTCTCCTCCCCATTGAAGGTTTGAGTTCAGCTCCGGGCCCCACGGCGCCCCCATGGTCGGCCGGCCACACGCTGAGCAGCCGTTCTCCTGAATGCAGACCATATAATAAATGCTCCTCCTGTTAGGACTCGCGTGGTCATCCATTCAAGTATGAAATCTGGGTAGCCCACTCTTTTGAGATCTGCTGCTGACCCACTATGCCACACACCACGCCATGTGATGGTTGCGCCAATCACCTTTATCTGGCCGGGCCGGATCTCTGCCAGTCCTCCTGCTGCTTGCAGTAGCTCATCCACCTGGTACTTACGGATCTTGGCAGTATTGACACCAGCGAAGGATCCAGATCCAGAGACCACAGAGACATCAATGATGAAGGCCCCTCTCAGTGTCACCACCAAGAGATCTGGCCGATAGCTCCGCTCCACTAGGTTGAAGTGGGACTCAAGCCACACCGGCCGTCCTTTGTGTCGTGCATAACCATGCAACAGATCCTGGGCAGCATTATGACGGGCGCACCTAGGTCGCACCATAGAGGGACAGACCTGGAGGACATGAGCAACCGTTTCATTCATGTCGTGACAACCCATTCGACAGTGATGGGTAGTTCCGCTACGCTGACCCCTTGAATGCTTCATCCTGGTGGGCAGAGAACCAGAGTGAACCTTCACCAAACCTAGGGATTTGCTGCCCTGCATTCTTGCTGACGGGTTCCTGATCCATGCAGTGCTCGCTCTGGTGTCCCGTGATCTCACCAATTCCGCTCCATCAGTGTTGCTATGAAGCTGCTGTGCTCTGGCAATCCGATGGTCGAGTCGTGCTGACCATTGCTGTTTCTCACTAGTGTCCTCAAAGAGCTGCGTGCGGACATTGCCTAGCCTGTTGGACCTTATTGCAGGTATTGGGTGAGCAGCTCCATCACGCCCATGCCTCCATCACCTACTCCGTGGATATAAGCACACTTTCTGATGTGGCCTCTGATTGTCACATACATTTGCTTCAGGGTAGCAAGCATTGTATTCCCTGGTATCAGTTTTAATTTCCGGAACCAAAAATGTTCCTTGATGTGCCTATGAAACACAAAATGGTAGTAGAAATTTTCATGCTGTCGGACATAATTTTTTTTACTCAATCACAAATCCTTACTACCCTCGATAGTGAGGAAGCAAAATTAGGAGTGCGGTTAATCAAGCCGAAATTTATTGGCAATTGGAATGAACTGGTCTTTCAGATCGATTGATGGAACTCAGAGCGGAACACCACATAACAGCCAACACCACATTTTTGGAGATCACACCTGTTATATATATTTTTGCTCCGTTGCGTAGGAAGGGGATGTTGTTTTATCCCCACAGCTCAAAGCATACGGATTGTGACCCAAAATAACCAACGTTGTTGGATTTTTAGCGGTTCACTCGAAGAGCCTCATACAGCTTTCTGTACGAATTCAGAACAGGTAATGTATTTTTTCTGGTACTTATCCATCATACCTTGAAAAAATGCACTTTTCGTCCGTGATCTCAGTTTTTTCGTGGAAAGAAATTGTCAGAAAGAAATTGCATTTGTTTGAGAACGTAAAAAAATAACATGAAATACCTACGACATCATGATACGACTCAAGGACCGATAAAGTTCAAACTTTATGAGGCAAATAGTTCGAAACAGGTTCAGACTCTGGAACAGTTGGGGAAGGAATTCGGCGTCGGATTTTTCAGGTGCTTGAAGGTCCGGGAAGGAATTTATAGTCTTTTAATCCCAACCAATTACCGGGAAGGTTCTCGACAGCCCTCGTTGATACGTAGGGACAAAAAGGGGTCATCAGGAATTAAGAAGATGACCTTGACGATCGAAGTCCCTCAACTGTTAATCCTCTACTTGGTCTCTTCGTAAGCGATTGTTAAGTTGATCGGTTGGGACATTAAGACCAACACTAATTTATTAATCCTGTCATCCTCTAGTTTCCCGTTAGAAGGGTAGGATGTACCTAGTAGATTCCATGTAACATCCCTAAAAGTCGCTTTGTCGGTAGTATAAGTAATAGTGCCGGCTTAAAGGACACTTTCAAAATATTACCCTGTTCTCAGTTTAAATGCCCCTACAGAAGAAAGCCAGGAACATACCAAAGAATAATTTTATGACCAGCTATCAAGATGCCTCCTAAGAACCCAAAATTACGACGTTAAGATCGTGCTTGGGGACGTGAATGCAAAAATAGGCCAAGAAGACTTTGAGAGGCCAACTGGGGGGCAGCACTCGCTTCATCTCGAAACTAGTGACCAGACTCCAGAGACTTACTCCTTCAATTCGCAGCTCTCCATGATCTGTGTTGTCAGCACATGCTTTCCTCATAAGGACAACCATAAAGGAACAAGGCAGGCACCTGGAAGCAGGGGTGTGGTGAACCAGATAGATCATGTGCTGATAGATGAGAGACATGCCACTCACTTAATGGATGTCAAGACGATGAGGGGGCCTAATTGTGATTCAGATCACTTTTTAGTGAAATGCTTGGTGAGACACCAAATAGCCAACGTTCAAAAAAGTAACCAATTGAAAAGGCCACGGTGGGATGTTGACAAATTGAAAGTAGCTGAAATATTGGCTAGCTATGGGCACTAACTGGAGGAGCGATTAGATGTAGCCAGTGAGGATATCATTGGAAATGTAGAGCGAAGATGGAGGCTGATTGAGTCAGCCATCTTGGTAGTAGCAAATGAGAAAGTGGGGATAAAAGAAAATGTGAGAAATGAATGGTTCGATGCTGAGTGTAAGGAAGCTCTAAGACTGAAGAACAACGCCAAGAGGAAGATTCAATTCGATAAGCGAAGAAACCGTGCGTTGTATAATACCTTACGAACCCTTGCCGACAGATTATGCACTAAGAAGAAGAAAGCATGAGAAAAGAAGGCGTTGTAACAATAGAACAGAATAGAATCGAAGGCGAGAGTCGACTGTTTTTCAAAGGAGTGGAAAGGATTTAAGTAAAGGATTTAAGCCCAAAGTTGTTACATGTAAAGATAGAAATGGTGACGTATTATGCGACGAAAAGGAAGTAATAACCAGGTGGACTCAGCATTTTTCTGAAACCCTCGACCGTAGTGAGGGGGAAGAAGAAGGGCCTGCAGAATCAGGCTCGGAAGAATTCCAGGGCCAAGACCCACTGGTGTTGACGCTTAATCTAGACGAAGTTAGGGATGCCATAAAGCGAATTAAGAACAATAAAGCACCAGGTGAAAATGGAATCATAAACGAGTTCATCAAAAAAGGAGGCACGAGGCTTGAAAACGAAATCCTACAACTGTTAAGCCTTATTTGGGAAACCGAAGAACAAGACTTCGGACTTGTATGCCCTGTATTCAAGAAGGGGGATAAGTTAAACTGCGCCAACTATCGTGACATAACTCTGTTAGATGTCGTTTACAAGATCTTTTCTACGATTCTGATGAGAAGAATCAGTGGATATGCAGAGGAAATTCTCGGACACTACCAGTCTGGTTTCAGAACTGAAAAGGGGACCACTGACCAAATATTTGCTGTGCGACAAGTTGTAGAAAAGTTATATGAATACAATAAAGAAGTGCATTTTCTCTTGATAGATTTTAAGCAGGCTTTCGACAGTATCAACAGGAAAAACCTGTAAACCGCTTTAAGAAGCTTTGTTATTCCTGTGAAGCTCATAGATTTGGTAAGAATGACAATGGAACACGCAAGATCGAGGGTGCTGGTTGGTAGAAGAATGGGTGAACCTTTCCCGGTCCGGACTCTAGTGAGGCAAGGTGATGCTTCGTCTGCTGTTCTCTATAATCTGGCTTCGCACTATGCTGTTAAGGATACTGACCATGCACAAAGGTTGGATAACCTTTAAGTCGTCACAATTATTTGCATATGCAGATGACGTGCTGATTGTTGCCAGGAACCTGAGTGCCTTGCGGGAAACTATTTGGATGATTGAAGCCAATTGCAAGAAGATAGTTTGCCAAATAAATGAAGATAAGACAAAGTATATGTCATTGGCGTCGGATAGCAGGAGACCGGATCTAAATGTCACCTTTGGTGAATACAACATCGAGGGGGGGAAAAGTTTCACGTATTTGGGACCGGAGTTTACGGAGGACAATAGTATGAAGGTAGAGGTTAACAAAAGAATTCTGGTGGGAAACCGTTCCTTCTTTGCTAGCGTTAAGCTGTTCAAATCCATATTAATAACCAGAACCTCGAAGCTGCTTCTCTACAGAGCACTGATTCGCCCAGTGGTATGTTATGGGGCAGAGACCTGGACCCTCACTATAAGACAAGAAAAAGCACTACGTGTCTTTGAGAAGCGAATAATCAGAAGAATATCAGGGTCCAGTCAATGATCAAGGATTTTGGCAAGTAAGGACCAACCGGGAAGTAGAGGACTTTCTTGGTAAAGAAGACATAGTCATAGAATTCGATGATTGAGTCACGTTGCAAGGCAGGGTGATGACGCCCAAAAGCAAGATGGATGGACGAAGTAACGAAGGACTTTCGAAAGTTGGGTATTAGGAACTGGAGGACTGAAGCGCTGGACAGAATGAGCTGGAGGAGGAAAGTAGTGGAGGCCAAGGTTCACACCGAACTGTAGAGTCAACAAAAGAAGGAGAAGAATAAGTACTAGAGTAAGTAGAAGTTATAGTATAAGTACTAGGTACGTAGAAACACACATGCATCATGACGGGACCAAAGTTTCTTCTGCAAGCATCAGGTTTCTCGTTTTTCACCAATTCCGTTATATCCATAACATACGGTGAACTCCAGAATCATATTTTGCAATTCAGTTGATTGCATTTTACACTCTAACCACATTACTCAGTTATTTAATAACATAAATATATATTACGTATAAAAACATTTGTTAATCAACATATTTTGTTACTGATTTTATGAAAGGTAGATTACAAAATCTAGCCTCACCATATAGTTTTCGAAGTACGGGAAGGAGGAAGTAACCTTTCTGGCGATATAAAATAAACGAATTTGCGGGATAAACGAAAATAATTATTATTCTTGCAGATAAGAAAATTATGTACAAAATAAGGAGTTCCTTTGAGATGGTTTATAAAATGAAATGAAATGAATTTGCTTCGAGCTATTTACAAGCATGGAAAGTTCCGACCTTGCGTGATGATGGCATACGGTGCTGATTCGTCGAAGGTGCTCCGACGCGACGGGTGCAGCGTCTTCGGGGTTGCTGGCCGTTCGGAATAGCTTTCGCGACAATCACCCAGGTGATAATGCTTCCTGTACACGTATCTGGCACAGAAGACTCTGTAACCAGAGCTGAATCACTATATAGAGTGAAACAGACAAATCCAGAATCAGGGATATTTTGCCGCTGATTTGGACGAAAGCGAGAGAGAGGTGTCGACACAGTTGCTACTAAAATGAGCGCTCAACCTGGACTGGTTCATACAGCACATCCCGGGCTCGCCAACGGAGATCTGGAGATAAGTGAAGGGCATCAGAGCGGACGATGAATCGGACAAAAGGTCGCGCACTTCCATCCACACACGACATGCAGTGACACTCGATTGCAACACAAATAAAACTAGAATAAAGGAAACTAACTCTTTTTCTCCTACGCCTAATTGCCTGAACATCCGCCCACCAAATTTGTAAGCAAATTTACTAATCTTCTGGATAGGGAGAGGATTTCAAGGGTAAGAGCGGAACCAGCTTGGTGGCCGGGCGCTTGTAAGTAGACACAGAAGTCTTCATGGAAGCCACGCGTACCACGTCATCTTGCCCTGGGTATATTTCGGTGACCCGTGCGAGAGGCCACTGCAATACATTGGTGTCTTCTTTGATCAGGACTAAAGAGAGAGAGAGAGAGAGAGAGTTAAAGCGTTTATTAAACATTTGTAATAGGTAACAACAACATATTGAATTAAGTGAGTCCAACTTATGGATAATTACACTCTCCCCTTCAGCATTATAAATCAAGATCTCTATTTCTGTAAACAAACCCATTCACAATTTAAATTCATTCACTAAATCTAGAGTTCAATAAATTAACTCATTCAACATTTCATTCAAGGTTCTCAAATTCTTTTTAATTCGTATTTTATCACATTTCTGCCGACTGCTCTTCACTGAACTTGACTAGATCTCTGTGTAACTATATTACTTTATTTACACTGGTTCTGGTTCTTAATATGTATACTGTTGTTATTTTATTTGGTTCTCATGCTTGTACTGCTGGATATTCTAATCCGTCGCAGGGGGTGCTCGTTTTGAGCGCGTTTTTCTGTTAGTTTCGGGTTTGTTTATTTTGGGTTTATAGCTCTGTATATTTTAGTAGGATGCCTATTTACAAATTCACCTCATTTCTGTATTCACATTATTTCAACATCGTATTCTAACAAAAAACTTTTAAAGTTGCTATCATTGATTTTTTTTCCTCAATCCGCAGACATTTAGTGACAATATTTTGACCCATTTCTCTAGGTACCTTGGACTGGGTAGCACGTTCTCTCCCAGTCATAAGATCGGTCCACTCTCCGCATCCGTATCCTGCTCCGCCGCTGTGCATCTGCCGCTATTCTGCTCCTCTCTGCCCGCTCTTGCCAGTTTTCTTCTTTCTTCTTCTACGTCTACTCCTACCATCTCCTTGATTTTTGCATATCCGCAACCCTGGCGATGAAGCAATCCTCTTTCTTGATCCCAGCTGAATTCCTCTCTCCCAATCCGCAGCTTGTCGAAGGATACCTTGATGTTTTGACCTTGTGTTGACCTTAGTAATATTTTTCTGATCACCTGGAGCTGGCGCCTTTTCTCCCTTATTTCGTACGTATAGTCGGAGCTAATCCAAAATCCTGTGTTTCGCAATGCTGGCACCCTCTGAAAGATTTCCTCCTTATCGTCCTGTCCTAGCAACGTCACTAGTATAGTTTTAGTGCTAGATACTATTTTGCCTTCCAGGACTCTTGCCGATATTATTTTTGGGGTCCCTCCTTCAAAGCCTAGTGTACTTTGAAAGAATTCAATCACTTCGTCCTTGACATTTCTGCCTGGTGTAGTCATAAGCCCGCCAATGATTATATTATTCCTTCTCGCTTCATTTTCTATTAATACAATTTTGTAGTCACGGAGTTTGGCCTCTTTTCTAAGTGCTGAAATTTCTATTTTCAGTTGTTCATTTTCTTCCCTTAACATATTATTTTCTTGTTGAATCTTTTGAATATCTTCTTTTGTGGCTAGGTTTCGTATCTGTGCGTTTATCGGGTCAATTTTTCGATCCATCAGCGCCCCCATCTGTACCATCAGTTCGTCCATTGTGAAACTCATTTTTGAAGGGCGTTTAAAATCGCGCTCCTCTCCTTCCTTTTCTGGTGTACGTTCCCGCTTGTTTCCTGGCTTCTTACGCAACTGATTGCCACCTAGCGTTTGACTTGACATTGGTGTAGGCCCGTCCTGTCGGGGACAAGGAACCTTCTATTTATCGCTCTCCAGCGGTCTGGGCCCACTGTTTGTGTACTGTCGAGCGTGGGTATTACCTACTAAGTTTGCGATTGATACTCCCCGTCTGGGCCGCACAGGAAAGGTAGTGGGACAGGTGATCGGTAGGTAGTGGGAGTTACTTACCTAGGCATAAGCACGTTGAGCGTCCCCTTCAGCTTCCCCCTCAGATCTGGCAGATTTCTCCTTCCGGACCGACGTCTTCCCACTCCCTCTTCACTTGCCTTCCCCGCCCTCGCACCACGAGGTCTACGATTCACCAACTTTTATCACGAAAACGTTCGAATAAAAACTTCCGTATCACACAAAATAATACGCACTTACTCAGGTTTTGGTACCCGGAACGTGGCCACTGATCGCTGTTGTGCACTTCTGCCCGTTCTCACGCACTTTCTTGTCTCCTAACCCACTCGAAAACTTATTATTAACGGACCCGAAGTGAACTTGATGCGCGCTCGCCGCGAACCCCTGATCAGGACTAAATCCCCGACTTCCAGGTTCGCTGATGGTCGGTGCCACTTGACTCTCGCCTGAAGTGTTGAGAGGTACTCTTGGCTCCATCGACTCCAAAACGAATCCTCCATTTTCTTCACGAGCTGCCATCTGGACAGCAGATTTTCCCGTACTTGATGGAGAGATGGATGCGGGATAGCGAGGAGAGGCCCGCCAACCAGGAAATGCCCAGGTGACAAGAATTCCGTCTCTTCTGGGCTGCTTGAGAGAGGACAAAGAGGCCTAGAATTGAGTATGGCCTCGATCTTTGCAAAGAGCGTCGTCAGCTCTTCAAAGGTAAGTATGGCGTCACCAGCTATTCTGCGGAGTAGGTTCTTGGAAGACTTTACACCGGCTTCCCATAAGCCACCAAAGTGTGGCGAATGGGGTGGATTGAAGTTCCACTGCAGCCTTAATTTTGTGGCATATTGATGGATGGCATTTGCTGTAGCTGCTTGGTTGAACCATTCTAGGCACTCACGTATCGTATTTGATGCTCCAACGAAGTTCGTCCCACAGTCGGAGAAAATCTCAGCAGGAAGCCCCCTGCGTGAGATAAAACGTGATAATGTGGCCATAAATGCCTCGGTCGACAAGCTACTGACGACTTCTAAAAATGGACTGCTTTACAAGCCATACAAACAAATAGGCATAAATACGCCTTGGACTGTTGAGATTTGCGCCGAAGAGAGTCTCGAATGACAAAGGGACCTGCGAAGTCAACTCCAACATTCAGGAATGCCCGCCCACCCTGAAGTCTGCAGGGGGGCAAATCTCCCATGATTGGAGTCAATCCCTTGGCTCTGGCTTTATAGCAAGTGATGCAGTAGAAGTTCCTTTGTCGAACTAGCCTTCTCAACGATGGCACCCAGAATCTCATTTGAATTAGGGCTTGAAGCGCGTTCGGACCAGGATGTAGGTAAATACGATGATAGTGATCTACCAAAATTTGAGTGAGATGAGCGTTTGCTGGAAGAAGGATAGGATGTTTGTGGTCCTCAGCTAGGCTTGAATGGCGGAGCCGCCCACCAACACGTATGATGCCAACTTGGTCAATAAATGGATGAAGCTTTGAGAATTTCAGAAGAGCCTGTTGCGAATTTTTAATGTTACCCTCGCAGAAGTAGTAAAGCTGGGTTTGTTTGATGCAGATTACCAAGGAGTCGTTCAGTTCGTTCATGGTGAACTGACCAGATTTTACAGACAAACCAGTGTTTTTGGATTTAAAATTCTGTATTTTACGCTTTATCCAAGCAATTGATCTTAGCAGTCTCATATACGAGGAAAAGCGAGTGATCCATTTGATGAAATGAGGAGTATTTGTAGAAACAGCCAGAGATACACCCTTATTGGAAAGCTCCGGCAGTTCTTTGGGGATATCAAATTTGGATGATGGCCACTCTTCTTCAGGAGACCCAAGCCAAGGCGGACCGTTCCACCACAAATCGAAATCAATGAGTTTGTGTGGTAAGAGCCCTCTTGATCCACAATCAGCAGGATTCATCTCAGAAGGCACATGTCGCCACGCTGACGCGGGAGTGAGTTGACTTATTTCGGACACTCTATTGCTGACGAACGTCTTGAGCTTATAAGATGGCGTATTTATCCAACCCAAGACTACTGATGAATCCGTGAAGAATCGCACAGGCAAACCGCTGCCGGACAAGGTAACTATGAAATGTGAAATGGATTCATACAACCTTGAAAGCAACACGGCTCCACACAGCTCCAAGCGGGGTATGGAAACTTGTTTCACTGGAGCCAATTTAGTCTTGGCTATAATCAATCGTGATTGGATACCTATGGAGGTATACGCTTGGATGTATATCGTAGCACAGTAAGCCTTGTGAGATGCATCGGCAAATCCTACGAGTCTATATCGTTGAAGTTTACCGATGAAACGAGGAATTTCTACTCTTGATAGACAGGGCAATTCATCCACTAAGATCTTCCATTTTTCGGCAATCTCAGTAGGTATCGGTTGATCCCAGTCAACGTTTTCCTTCCATAAATCCTGGAGTAAGGATTTCATTTGGACTACAGAAGGGGATAGAAATCCGATGGGATCGTAGATTTTTGCGACCGTCGAGAGAATCGCTCGTTTTGTATAAGTGATGGTAGGAGGCGAAATCATGTATGTGAAACAATCACCTTTCGTGTCCCACTGAAGGCCAAGAATTTTCAAATTATTGTCATCCTTCTCAGACAGCGGTATTGAAGCACAGCTAGTCGCAGAATCAGACAATATATTCTTCAATAATTCGGGACAGTTGGTAGCCCATTTACTCAGTTGAAATCCGCCTATTTTTAATAAAGCTATCAGCTGAGTTTGGAGCTCTCGAGCTTCCTCCAAGGATGAGGCTCCCGAAGCAATATCGTCTATATATGAGTCTCTAAGTAATATTTCAGCAGCTAGCGGAAAGTGATGGCCTTCATCGATACATAATTGCCGAATTACTCTAAGTGCTAGATATGGAGCACTGGCTAAACCATAAGTTAGAGTATTGAGCTCAAATTTTTGAATTGGCGTTGAAGAGTCAAAGCGCCAGTAAATATGTTGGAAGGCTCTATCCTCTTTATCAATCAGGATTTGCCGATACATTTTGACGATGTCTGTCACAAAGACTACAGGATGGCGGCGAAAATTTAGAATGATGTTTTTAATGTCATTCCGTAGCTTTGGACCGACATGAAGGCTGTCATTTAACGAGCCAGAAGAGGTTTTAACTGACGCGTCAAAGACCACGCGCAGTTTGACTTCTCCTCGGTCGACTTTCGAAATGGCGTGATGGGGAATAATAAATTTTGAACATTGTCGTGAGTCCCTCCCGGGAACACTCCACTACAACCTTAAAGCTCTCACCAATATTCCGATGTAGAAATTACCTTCCGTCAATAAACATCTGAGTGGGGAGACAGGCGACAGAATCCGGGGGACACAACCTGGTGCCCCACTACCAGCTCCCAGCAGGGAGCTGGAGGGAGAGGACTTCAAGTCCTATATAATCCCGGATCCTGGAGCTTTAGCTTCATTCGACACTTCCTCTAACCAGCTCTCTCTTCTCTCTCTACCTTCCTCCTCCCAGATGCCTGGTGGTATCCGCCGCTCTGGGAATTCACCTCCTACCTTCTCCTCTTGTCTACATCGGTGGATATCCGCCGCCTAGACAAGCACCTTCCTTCCTTCACCCACATCGGTGGATTACCGCCGCCTGGGTGAATTTCCTTCCTCTCGCCTACATCGGTGGATTACCGCCGCCTAGACGAGATTCCTTCCTTCACTCACATCGGTGGATTACCGCCGCCTGGGTGAATTTCCTTCCTCTCACCTACATCGGTGGATTACCGCCGCCTAGGTGAAATTCCCTCGCTCTCATCTATTCACTCCTTCACGCCACCGTGATGATAAATTTAAATTCATCACAGTGGTGAACCCGACGTTCATCCAACCTTCTACCTCCCTTCTTACCACCTCATGTGTCGCCCCAGTCTAGTTCGGTGTCCCGCATTTTAAATTCACATTTAAAATCGTCAGTTAAAATTCTATAAATTCGCAATTTTTGGCCCACCCACATCCGCACACACAACTCTCAACCCTCCGCCACACGCGCATCCGCCGCCGCACATTGCGAATTTTAAATTCAAAAATTTGAAAATTTGAATTTTGATTACAGACACCCCCACCATGGACCCGAACTCACAATCGCCGCCGCTCCTACGACCGTCCCTGCTGCAGCCGCCGACCGCTGCAACTTCTGACGCAGCCGACAACCCTTTCACCAGCCTCTCGCCACCCAATTCTACCGCATCCGCCGCCGCCGCTGCAGCTGCCGCACACGCCGCCGCCGACGTCACGACGGCCTCTGCGTCGTTCCCGCTGTCGCTACCCCCCTTCTACGCGCACGACCCCGCACTCTGGTTCTTCCAGGTCGACGCTGCGTTCTCCGCCGCCAACATCCGCAGCCAGCGTTCCCGCTACTCCCGCATCATCTCCCTGTTGCCATATGACATCCTCCTGCAGACGTCCGACATCTCCCCCGACGCCACGGCCGCCTACGACGACCTCCGAAGCCGCCTCATCAATTTATACCAGCCCTCCAAGATCGCGCGCGTCGCAGCGCTATCCCAGCCCCAACATCTCGGCGATGCGAAGCCTTCCCACCTGTACCGTCGCCTGCGTCATCAGTTACACGACGTCGTGACGGCCGACATCGCCCGAACATTCTGGCTGCGAGCCCTTCCCCACCCCATCCAAATGGCGCTCGCAAGCCACCTCGACGGACCGGACGAGCCGCTTCTCCGTCTAGCAGACACGGTCTACGACCTCGCCGCAGCCGCCGGCGTCACGGAGGTCGCCGCACCCCGCTTCCCCACCCCGCGCCGGGACCGATCACCGTCTGACGAGCGCCGCCGACCCCCCTCCCTCCACCGGCGCCGTTCCCTCTCCATCGATCGCCGACCGGCCCCCTCCTCTGACCACCGACGCCAGCGCTCGGCCGACCGCCGCACCGTCTCCCCCGCCCACCAACGGGGGGGGAGGTCCCCCAACACAGCGGCCCCCTCCACTTCTACACGCCCCACCAGGACCTACCTCCCAGCGGACCCCCCCCCACCGATGCTTCTACCACGCGAACTTCGGTGGGGAGGCCCGCAAATGCCAACCCCCCTGCTCCTACCCCTCCAAGCAGGGAAACGCGGACGCCCGCCGGTAAATCCGGCGGGCTCCCCTCCTCGCCAACACGGGGGGGACCAGCACCGAACCCCCCCCGCCCATATTCACACCACTTCCACCGCAACTCGCTACCCCTCCTACGCCGCCGCCACTGCTGCCAACCTCCCGACCGCATCTGGCGGCGCCGCAAACCACCCCACCTCTCCATCAACCAGTACCCCACCACGAGTCAACCCCCCCAAGCCCGCCCCCAGGGCTGCCAACCCTCCGGCCGCCACTAGCGCCGCCGCTCCCGTTCCCCCACCACGGAACGGCCCCTCCAAGCCCACCTCCAGGGCAGCCAACCCTCCGGCCGCCACTAGCGCCGCCGCTCCCGTTCCCCCACCCCGGAACGGCCCCTCCAAGCCCGCCTCCAGGGCAACCACCCCTCCGGCCACTACTCGCGCCGCCACTGCCGTTTCCCCTCCCCGGAACGACAGAAAACCACCCCGCGTCTCCTTTGCAGGGGACCTACCACCACCATCACCCCTAACCATCACCCCGGACGAAGCAAGCCCCCCCCCTCCGGCGGATTCCAACACCTCCCCCATTTTACCCCACTCCACCCCAGCTCATCAACGTCTATTTTTAAAATGTTCCAAAACGCACGTCCCCTTCCTCGTCGACACAGGGGCGGCGCTTTCTATTTTCCCCAACAATATTCTCCGGCGACAGGCGCGTTGTTACCGGCAACTCCTCTACGCCGCCAACGGTACCACCATCCCCTCGTACGGGACGTACCGCTCGTCAATTCATATGAGCGGACTCGCGTACGAGTGGGAATTCACCGTGGCGGACGTAGAGAAAGCTATCCTGGGGGCCGACTTCCTCGCACATTTCGGCCTCCAGGTGGACGTCCGTAACGCGCGCCTGCTCGACCCCTCCACCAAAAAACCCATCCCCGGATTCATCAATGCGGTGGATCAGCCCCCATCCCACTTTAGCGAACTCCTCACCAACTACAAACCCCAGCGCCGCCCCTCAGCTCACATTTCACAAACCCAACATCATATTGAAACCTCTGGCCCCCCAATATCCGCGAAAGCCCGACGCCTCCACCCCCTTCAACTCACACAGGCCCGCAAACATTTCGACCTCCTCATCAAGGACGGCATTATCCGCCCCTCCAAATCCCCGTGGGCTTCTCCACTACACATTGTGCAGAAGCCTAACGGGGATATTCGCCCATGCGGCGACTACCGCCGCCTCAATGCCCGTACAACCCCAGACCTGTACAACGTCCCACATCTCCGTGATTTCTCTTCCCACCTCCACAACACAACAATTTTCTCCACACTCGACATCTCCCGTGCCTTCCATCACATTAACATCTACCCCCCGGACGTCCCTAAGACAGCTATCATAACCCCGTTCGGCTTGTTCGAATACGTCAAAATGGGTTTCGGCCTCCGTAACGCTGCCCAAACATGGCAGCGTTACATGGACAACATCCTACGAGGCCTACCCTTCGTCCTCTGTTTTTTGGACGACGTACTGATCGCTTCCCGGGACCCAAAGGAACACCTCGCCCATCTGAAACAAGTCCTTGACATCTTTGCCGCCGAGGGCCTCACGATCAACGCTTCGAAATGTGTCCTCGCCCAACCCTCCGTCCGCTGCCTCGGCCACCAGGTTTCATCCGAAGGGATAAAACCCCTACCAGATAAAGTCCACACCCTCACAGATTTCCCCCAACCCAACACTGTCGCAGAACTCCGCCGTTTCCTGGGCATGTTAAACTTTTACCGTAGACACATCAAACACGCAGCACAACACCAACAACCACTCATTCACGCTATACCACAACCGGCAAAGAAACACGATAAACGCCCCATTTCCTGGACCCCCGCCCTCACAACAGCCTTTAAACAATGCAAACAGGACCGAGTAGACGCCGCTCTATTGGCCCATCCCGATCCCCATGCCCCCCTCTCCATCACCACAGATGCGTCCGACTGGGCCATCGGGGCAGTACTCCAACAACACACCGGCGCCACCCCCCAACCTCTCGGTTTTTTTTCAAAAACTCTGTCCCCCACACAAAAAAATTATTCCACCTTTGACAGAGAACTCCTCGCCATCCACGAAGCCATCAAACACTTCCGTGACTTCGTGGAGGGCAGGCAGTTCTCTGTCATCACCGACCATAAGCCCCTCACACACGCCCTCCTCCAAAACCGGAAATCCGCCTCCCCCCGTCGCCTCCGGCAACTCGAATTTATCGGACAATTTACGTCCGATATTCGTTATTTGCCGGGGGCCGACAACTGCGTCGCCGACGCCCTCTCCCGCCCCACCCCTGCGCCGGTGTCGGAATTACTGCCCTTCCCGTCCCCACAAACCCTCAAAAACCACCAGACTCCTCACTCCGATCCCGCACTTTCCCACCTCATCTCCGCCTCAAAATTGGAGCAACTGCCCCCCCTAGATCTCTGGTGCGACGTATCGGCCGACACACCGCGCCCGTACGTCCCACCGGAACTAAGGAGGCAGTTGTTCCTCCATTACCATTCACTCCATCATCCCGGCATTCGGGCGAGCCGGGACCTCATCAAAACGCGGTACTTCTGGCCCCACATGAACACAGATATACGTACCTGGGTTCTGGGGTGCCAGAGGTGCCAGCAATTCAAGGTCTCGGCTCACCCGCATGTACCTCCCCAACCTATCCCCGATTCTCTCCCGTGGGAACACGTCCACCTGGATCTGGTCGGCCCCCTTCCCCCCTCCGAGGGGAAGAGGTATTGCCTCACCATGATCGACCGTGCGACTAATTGGGTAGAGTGTATACCACTCGCCCACATTACCGCGGACGCCGTCGCCGCGGCCTTCCTTAATCAATGGATCAGCCGCTACGGCTGTCCGCGGACACTCACGGTCGATCAGGGGAGGCAATTCGAATCAGCCCACTTTGCCGACCTGCTCCGTTCCCTCGGGATTCAGAAAATCCGTACCACTCCTTATCACCCTCAATCAAACGGGAAAATAGAGCGGTGGCACTCGGTCCTGAAGCAAGCCATCTCCACATCAGCCACTTCCCCTTCATGGACCAAAACCCTCCCCTATGTTTTACTTAGCCTCCGCACCTCCGCCCGTCCTTCAGACAACACAAGTCCCGCTCAACACGCTTTTAAAGACCCCATTCGTTTGCCGGCCGACATTTTCCCTCCACACAACACCCCGTCCATTAAAAGGGAACCGTTACACACCTCAACACCGACAAACGACACAACTTACCCCAAACGCTTTTACACTTCCACACATATGTACTTAAAGGAGCCCGGCATGCATAAAACCTTTCAGCCCCTTTATGCCGGGCCCTTTCAAGTCATCCGCACAACACCGACCACCGCGACCCTATTAATGGACGGGAAACCCCACACCGTCCCTTTCGCCCGCTGCAAGCCCGCCCCTGTTTTACCTCAACCAACTTCCACTATCAGTCTCCCGCCGTCTGTTTGCAATGCAACATCTCTTCCCGCCACAACAGTCTCCCCCGTCGCCGTTTCCGGATTTCGATTCGGATCCGGAAATGGCGGCGATACTCCGGGACGTGTACGTCCCGGACCCGCTCTCCCCCCTACCCCCTTCGCCCGGACCTACTGCATCGCTTCTATTTTTTCCGCAAAGGATCACCGGACTTCCTCCCCGGCCCCGGCGATGGAAGTACCCCCAGTGGCGCATACTGCGCGAATTTCGCACAGCGCAAGCCACCGGGGTACATCCCCCCTACATCCCGTCCGACCCCCTCATAGACCCTCTCCTCCACCAGTTACAACTCGCCCTCCTCATGCCTCCCCCACCACCCCCCACATTTCAACAACCACCGCCCCCCACATCTCAACAAACCCCGCCCCCCAAATTTCAACAACCCCCGCCCCCCAAAATTCATACCCCTCTTGCCCCTCCATTTTTCTCAATTTTCGACCCCCCAGTTTTAGAGTCAGCCCCGGAAATACCCCAACCCACCGAACCTCCAACACCCCCTCTTCCCCCGCCATCGCCGGGGATATCCATAATAGCCTCCGCCGGGATGAAAAGGTCCGGGCGCCGCAACAGACGACGGGAGCGTCCCTGCCCCCGCGTCCCGGCGGCCAAGTCCCCCGCCCCGCTATGAGAAATCACGGCGGGGCCTCGAGATTTCGGGGCAGTGCTTGTGTTTCATTATCCCACAGACACTGTGCCGAACCTCGAGGCCCCGACGTGGCCACCTCGTCGCAGCGGGCGTCACCCCCATTCCCCCCACACACAAAAAGCTTCACAACACACAACACACAACACACAACACACGACGCACGACACACAACATGCAACACACAACATATACCCAGGAAACGGCGAAATTCGCAACCCCGCCCAATTTTGTCTCCCCTGACACCGTACCAACAATTTGTACATACCTGTAAATACCTGTACATACCTGTAAATGTTTCCTGTAAATACCTTGCACCTGTAAATATCTAATGTAAATACCTAACATACTATCCTCATCATCGTCGAACTCACCACCTTTGTAAATATTGTCACCTCATCAAATTTTTCATCACACCCTCTTTGTACATATGTTTCCCACCATCGTCTTACATCTACTTATGTCCTACATCTACTTACATCTACTTATGTCTTACACCTACTTATGTCTTACATCTACTTACACCTACTTATGTCTTACATCTACTTACATCTACTTACATCTCCTTAGCTACTTAAGTCTCCTTATGCCTACTTATTCTACTAATTGTATGTCACCCTAGCTTTAAGACACCTCCGGTCACTCTTCTGCCTTCAGCACTACCATTGTTTGTTTCAGCCTTCAGCTCCTGTATCCTTGCGCCTTCAGCTCCCCTTTTTTTGTTTCCGCAGCCCTCAGCCACTGTCAACTTGAGCCTTCAGCTACCTCAATCATTGGTTCGAACTGGGGGGACCTCTGTCGTGAGTCCCTCCCGGGAACACTCCACTACAACCTTAAAGCTCTCACCAATATTCCGATGTAGAAATTACCTTCCGTCAATAAACATCTGAGTGGGGAGACAGGCGACAGAATCCGGGGGACACAACCTGGTGCCCCACTACCAGCTCCCAGCAGGGAGCTGGAGGGAGAGGACTTCAAGTCCTATATAATCCCGGATCCTGGAGCTTTAGCTTCATTCGACACTTCCTCTAACCAGCTCTCTCTTCTCTCTCTACCTTCCTCCTCCCAGATGCCTGGTGGTATCCGCCGCTCTGGGAATTCACCTCCTACCTTCTCCTCTTGTCTACATCGGTGGATATCCGCCGCCTAGACAAGCACCTTCCTTCCTTCACCCACATCGGTGGATTACCGCCGCCTGGGTGAATTTCCTTCCTCTCGCCTACATCGGTGGATTACCGCCGCCTAGACGAGATTCCTTCCTTCACTCACATCGGTGGATTACCGCCGCCTGGGTGAATTTCCTTCCTCTCACCTACATCGGTGGATTACCGCCGCCTAGGTGAAATTCCCTCGCTCTCATCTATTCACTCCTTCACGCCACCGTGATGATAAATTTAAATTCATCACAAACATGTATTTGTTGAAGTCATATGACCCAATTTCAAATATTCCGCCATGAATTCATTATATTTTATTTTTAAATTTTGATTTTTGTTCAATTTTTCTTCAAGGCCTTTGTAACGTTTCAGGGCGATGCTAGATGTATTTGAGAAGTCCGGAGGCTGCTCAACAAACGGTAGTTTTACCACGTACCGACCATTGTCCAGGCGATAGTGGCTAGAATTGAAATGTTCCTCACACTGAAGTTCTTGATCAGAGAGGATTGGCGTAGTCGTAGCAACCGGTTCCTCTAATTCCCAAAACCGCCCAAGTTCTTTAGTCAAACAGTCGGGTTCCTGAGTAACGAACAGCGTTGTGCCTGAATTCGACGAATTTTGGTCATTGATGTATTTGCCAATAACGATCATACCGAATACTGACTTAAATACTTTAGGCAAATTTTCACCAACAGATATAGGTTCACCAATCCAGATTTCACCAAAAAGATCTCCACCCACTAAAAACTCAACTGATGAGGCTTCAAAGAAATTGGGGTCTGCTAAATCAAAATGGGTGTAATGCTGAGTTACGTGATGGGGCACGGAAACAGTAGGTAGGTAATTGGTAATATTGTTCACTACCAAAGCATCAACGGTCACTTGCGGTGACACTCTATTTCGAGGACGTATATTGCATGATAATTGTCCTTTGATGCCTTCAAATAGCGTTTGACCAATGCCGCTTATCTTTTTCGAACAACGTGTCAACGAAATCCCCAACCTTTTGCAGAATTTTTGGGTGATGAACGAAAAATGACTACCTGAGTCAATCACTGCTCTAATTTGATGGAATTGCCCACGAGAATCCTGAATTTCAATCAGTGCAGTACCCAGTAGAACTTGAACCTCATTATGAGACGTAGAACTAAGCGCCGGTGAGATCTGTGTGGATGTTTCACTTTTCGATTGAGAAGGTTGTAGGTTTGAAGTGCCTGGAGAATGGTTCCTATCTTGAGGAGGGGGGAGATGAAGCATGGCATTGTGCCTGTGATGACAAAAACGGCAACTCCATTTTGATGGACATTTGTGAGTATTATGTGCACTCGACAAACAATTTTTACATCCTTTCCATTTGTTTAATGAATCTAATCGTTGTTTCGCCGATAAAGAATGGAATTTCAAACAGTTTATTAAATTATGTTCACCGCCACAAATTATACAAGGATCCTTCAACTGTTGATTGCTTTGCTGGGAATGTGCTTTTAATTCTCCCGAAGTGAACAAAGTCGATTTCGCATGTTGACTTTGTTTAACATATTGATTTTTAAATTTGGTAGGTTGTTGACTTTTATTTTGTTGAACATTTGAATCTCCGATAGCAGTGGTACCGGCTAATTGCAATGCCAGATTCCGCTCACGGATGAATTTCGTCAAGTCATCAATGGTTGGAAACTCAATATCTTTATGAACCATCTCAAATTGTTCGCGTGACACGGAATCGAGACATTTAATTGAAATGTGGAACAAAACAAATTCCAGCGGTTTTGGTATTTTCAGAAGTCTGAACGGCGACACACTATCCGAAATTTTGGACAAAAACTGCTGCAAACCATCAGGCGTTGGTTTTCCCTGTAAAGGTTTTAAAGATAGTACATTATTCAAGTATGTGGCTGCAAGTACTCGTTTTTTGTCAAACGTATCCAATAATGATTGCCACGCAAGGGGATAGTTGCACTCTTCGACTTTAAATTCACTGACCACCGAGTACGCAGCTCCGCTAAGTGACGTCACGAGGTAATGGAATTTTCGAGTTGGCGGAATATTATCATCTTCGTGTACAAGCGAACGAAAGGTGTCACGATACCTTGGCCATTCAATAATGTTTGACCCATCGAAAGTTGGTAAATTAATTTTCGGAAGGTGTGATGACGATTTCGGTTCACTGATCGTGAGGTCACTGGCTCGCTGAACAGAATGACGTGAAATTTCCATATTTAATTTTTCCTGTGTGGTGTGAATGTCATAGAAATAGCCGCGAACGATTTTCCGTTGTTTAGAATCCGCTGCTGATGGGAAATCATCCCCTTTGTCTTCGTCTTCGTATGCGGTTACTAATTTGTCCCACATTTCCTCATATTTTTTCATGTATCGCTCCAGCGAATTGAACATACCTCTAAATTCGGCGAGATGCGATTTATCGTTGATTACCTTTTTGGCAACTTCATTTATAGATTGAATTTCGACACCTACATTTTTTAGATGTTTTCTCAAAGCATCGGTTTTACGTTGAAAAGCGGAGCGTTCGGCCGACTGGTGTTCCGCAGTATCGGTAGGCATCGTGAGAATTAAGGACTGCGAGAATTGATTGAGCGAAAAGGAAATGCTGTATGGATTCGGACAATTAAATATGAAAGGGAAATTATAAATTGACCGTTATAATATACGTGTGGCTATAAAGTAACCTGGAAGGCAAAAGATGTTCGGCAGTACAAACTGAAATAATATTCAAGTAGGTACCTATGAATGAAACGACGTTCGGCTGTAGGTACACAACGAAATAATGAAAATATACTTAAGTAAATGTTATGAAAATACAGGGAAGTTGTAATATCTGCGTAGTCCACTGGAGTACCTACTTTAGGAAATGCAAGAAAGCTATAATCTTACGTATCCCTAGGGGTACCTACTTTAGAAGAATACAGGCTGTGCAATGACCCGCAATACACGGTTGTGCGTTGTAGTATTAATTAAATGTTACTTTCCACCCGTAATTTAGAGAACCACGCTCTGCTACCAAAATGTTACTGATTTTATGAAAGGTAGATTACAAAATCTAGCCTCACCATATAGTTTTCGAAGTACGGGAAGCGAAAAACAAAAAAAAAATAAGAATAAATAATAACTAAGAAAATAATTAACTAGTAAACAATTAACTAGGGGGTTGGTTAACTAGTAAATAATTATTATTCTTGCAGATAAGAAAATTATGTACAAAATAAGGAGTTCCTTTGAGATGGTTTATAAAATGAAATGAAATGAATTTGCTTCGAGCTATTTACAAGCATGGAAAGTTCCGACCTTGCGTGATGATGGCATACGGTGCTGATTCGTCGAAGGTGCTCCGACGCGACGGGTGCAGCGTCTTCGGGGTTGCTGGCCGTTCGGAATAGCTTTCGCGACAATCACCCAGGTGATAATGCTTCCTGTACACGTATCTGGCACAGAAGACTCTGTAACCAGAGCTGAATCACTATATAGAGTGAAACAGACAAATCCAGAATCAGGGATATTTTGCCGCTGATTTGGACGAAAGCGAGAGAGAGGTGTCGACACAGTTGCTACTAAAATGAGCGCTCAACCTGGACTGGTTCATACAGCACATCCCGGGCTCGCCAACGGAGATCCGGAGATAAGTGAAGGGCATCAGAGCGGACGATGAATCGGACAAAAGGTCGCGCACTTCCATCCACACACGACATGCAGTGACACTCGATTGCAACACAAATAAAACTAGAATAAAGGAAACTAACTCTTTTTCTCCTACGCCTAATTGCCTGAACATATTTATTAACATAAATATATACTTCACGGTCTGCTTCTACAGCCCACGGAAGAAGTGGATCAAGAAAAACCAACAGAAATTCAGAAGGCGCCATCACAAACAATCGAACCTGATCAAGACAATAAAATAATGAGACAAACAAAACAAAAAACGAAAAGTAGGCCGAGTTTATTCAGGAAATCCCCTCAGTTTAGTCAGGAATTTTTCCAGAAAAATTCACATTTCCATCACCTACCAAACGATGTCCGCGACTAAAAGTGAATATTCTGAACAACGGCTGAAACGCAGGGACTCCCGTATCAACACAATGGGGGATTTGATATGCGCTCTGAAATACAAACTTAACGCTCCTAACAAGTTAACTGACATTTTGGAAAACAATTTTTGCCGGGTTTCCATGACATTTACTCAAGAACATATCGAAAAAATCTGCGAAGTCCTTGTCACATGGGTTAATTATTCTATTGGACTTACCTACAGAAATGTTGGCTGTTCATTTATTGGTTCTTTCATGTGCAATAATTGGAATAGTCATTTTTTATGGTTTCCACCAATTTCGGCCCCAAAAAACAAGAATTACGCCTTATTTTCAATTTATCTTTTATTATCGGTAGTGCCATTTAATTGTCTTGATTCACCTGATGATACAACTTCTAGTGCTATTATAAATATTTATGGTGATTTCAGACAATTCCCAGGTTCTTGACTCATAAAAAATGAATTTTGGGAGCTGAACCTTCGTTCAATTCTTCACTCTTTGGTCAAAACGATACCTCACAAGCTCATGTTCATTAAAACCCTTAAAAAAACCTCGAAAACCCCTATTTTTACGCCCATGTTTTCCCCCATAACACCCCTGGGTGTATTCCGAAAGGGCTGCCGAGCTTCGGAGCACAACTAGGACACAAATGTGTTCCCAAATGGGGACCCTAATTGTGTGCTGAAAAACGACGATCTTAGACGAAAATTTAGGACTGAAACTTCTTCAGAACCTCAATTTTCAAATCTGGTCAAAATCGACTTCATATTTGGTCCCCTCGTCCTAAAAAACATGGAAAACGGTACCTAACAAGCTCATGTTACTAAAACACCAAAAAAACCCTATATTTTTACACTCATTTTTCACCTATTACACCCTTGGGTGTATTCCGATCGGGCTGCAAAACTTCGGAACACAACTAGGGCCCAAATGTGCCAAATGGGCCAAATGTGTGCGAAAGAACGAATTTTTTAGACCGAAAATAAAGTAGATATGGAAGATACGGCGTACGGCGGACGGTAGGAACTGACCACAGAAAAACTGGGAAGTGGTCTGAAATCACAATTAACTTGTATAATAACACTAGAAATATAACAGGTGAATCAATACAATTAAATGGCAGTATCAAGATCAAAGATAATTTGTCAAAAATAGGAGCCTAATTCGGATTTAAGATTTAAAAAGTGAGCTCCTCGGATCACTTCGCAGTCGTGAATTAACGCATGATTCAGTTCCTCATATCCTCATACCAAACAGCTGCTCAGCAGTTGACTGACAGAAAGTATCTTAAATCAATCGCTTGATCAAGCTTGTACTTATGCGACCCTGAGACGAGAAAAAATAGAGCCGCCGCTTATCCCAAACGGGCGCTCAAGCCCGCTCGGACACTCCAACCCGACCCCAATATAGCTCTATTCCTTGCCATGAAGGTGGGCGAAATACCCAGTGAAAACATCCGCAAAATAAGACGTTGCGCATGGTCAGAAAACAATGGAGACACCACAGACTAATCAAGTTGTAATTCGATGTAACCACCGTTGTTTTGTCTCATTGTTCCTGAGTTGAACAGTCGTCGCCGTGCGGCCAAATTATGAAGGAGGACGGCCAGAGTACAACCTTTCCTCGCTTACCACCCAAAAAGGTTTCTGCCTCTCCTGGTTAATTCATTTTCCGGTCGAGCTCTACCCTAGCGAGACGACGAGAGGAGCAGGGAATGGGGAGGCCCTTCCGCGCTCGGAAAAACACGTAGATGTATAGAGGGCCAGGCTACATGAAGAGCTCCAATAATGGGGTCGGCTTTTCAACGTTTGTTACCAGTAATCACCTGCCGCTTGCTTGGGGATAGTGGGTTATGGGTGAATACGAGTAACTGACGAGGTCCGGGAAACGTACGAGGTGCTATAAATCTTTCTGCACGTCCAATTTTCCGAAAAAAGTTTTCTCATGATGATGAGGGATTTGGAAATCTGCCAGAACTGCAGAATCGCATTGATCTTTCTGATTTAGAATGGGAGGGTGACCAGAAACCTATTGGTATGAATAAAATAACTGTCAAATATTTCACCACGAAGTATTTTTGGTATTGATGCGTCCAACTTGAGCAGTAAAGAAGAAACAGGCGTCCGGCTTGAGCAAGAAAGAAGAAATAGGCCGAGATGTCTGGTAACGATCGAATTTGTGGGGGTGTGCAGATTTGTTCGTAGCAACTTCCCAGGTAAAGTATTAAATATATTTCCCCCAATACTAGAAGTAAAATTACCATACCTTCCTGAAGGAACCCTTCGTCACCAAATCAAAGCAAATCAGTTTTATTTGTCATGAAATACAAAGTGCACAGACAATTTTAAAAACACATAGCACACCTCAGTAATAATTATTATGCCTAGAATTAGAAAATTAGGCTCGTCAAAATAACGGCGAAGAACTCTGTGAACTACAGAAAATGGCACGGCAATCAGACGCATGGCAGCAGAGTGTGTTCTGCCTACTCGTAGATAAAAATTTTTAAAATAGTCATGCATTCAACAGATTACATACTCACTGGCCACACTCATTCATTGCAATAATAATGTGATGAAAAAAGGAAAAAAACTACGAACAACAATAACTAAAATTAAGAGTTATGACTCAAGATGCTTTTTTTTAAACTGAATTCGACTCAATCTAAACTCCAGCCTTTAATTATCGCTAGTCAACTTGACTGACTCCCACTGAGTCCTCTAGTTACGCTGGATTGGCCACCAAAATGCTCGGAATTTTGAGCTCTCGATTTCCACAAATGAGTCAACAAGAACTTGCTATAGCCCTTGCCCTCGCTCACCCCTCAAAATTTGACGGAAGAATCAAAGGGATTGCTCACAGCACCGAAATACTGTCTCGTGAAAAATTACTGAAGGAGCTAAAAAGCTTGTCTCACGGAATACGCGCTTCAAACATTCAGAATGAGTCCCCAGCAAAACGACAAAAATCTCCTTCGCAACCTTCTAGGTTAAAACCCATATTAGGCCAAGGGGTCGTACACGACCCTTAGGTTCACGATTTTCTCCCCATACTCCTATAGTAATTTTCGTTGTCAAAGTTAATCACATCTTTCGATCAAGTATTCATGAAAGCGAGGAAAAATCCTCATTACTCAGATCAGACTATTTGACGGTAAGGGAAGTAAGTTATATGCACATTTTTGTCAATATTCCGATCTGTATTTTCAGTTAATTTTTAAAATTCAAGTACATTGTCATGTAACTGTTATGCCATGGTCGATGTATTGCTCAAACATCTGCCTGATGGAATGAACAATTATTTTGTGAAAAACGATTGATTAGAAGTAATTACCTTTGCTAATTTAGGTTGGGGTCGTAGGCGACCCGACGGCCAGATATCAGATCAACGGTTTGAGCGTAGCCTAGAAGTTGACTGTAAGGTTAAAAGTTCTTAGTAGGTACCTACATCGTTTGTTTCCTACGGTTGTTGACCCCCCTTTCATCCTCCGACACCGTTTTGTTCCTAGCTGTTTGTTTATTGTGATTTTTGACCTCTTCCATCCGCCCCTCTTCGTTTTTTCCTTAGAACAGTGCAAGTCAGTGTTTTCAGTCAGTATTCGTTCAATTCTGGTGAAAGTATTGCTTTCTTCTCAATTATTCTGTCTCTTGTTTGTTTCGTTTTGTTTTCTTATCTTGTCTGCGTGGTAATCGGTGTATTTTTTGAGTGGTATAAGTTATGGAGGCATTCAACCCAGAATCCAATAAAGCATGGACAACAGAGGAACTCTTGGCTATTTTGCAAGATGGAGAGGATGATGTAGAAATTGATGCTGTGTACATTCCTCCCGATGTAGACGAACTGACAGACGAAGAAAATATCGACGATAACATTATTGGAGAGGACGTCTCCGATTTTGGTAAAGATGTTGCTGGAACCTTTGAAATTCATACTCGGACCCATAAAGGTAACACTACAATTTCAGCTCTATCTGACAATGACAGAGCATCATTTTCACGTAGCCCTTCCCCTTCCACCTCAGCTAGGCCTCCCAAACGCATGAAATTGTCCCAAAATGAAAGTTCTAACTCTACAAAAGGGAGTAGGAAAAAACCAGGTGCTGCCCCTCCAAAAGCTAAAGTCAAGGACATCGAACAAATTTGCTGGGAAAAGACCAATATTCGTGCCAGTATGGTAGTGTTCCAAGGAATTACTGACATGGAATCAACGAAAATGCTTGAATGTTGTGAAGGTTTGTCGCCGTACGAATTGTTTTGCCTGTTTTATGACGACGAAATCATAAATATGATAATTGAAGAATCACTGAGGTACGCTGCTCAAAAAAACGACACTACATTTACTGTGTCCGCTTCTGAAATACGTCGATTTTTGGGAATACTCCTCCTTACTGGTTACCATAAATTACCACAGCTACACATGTACTGGTCCAAAAGTGAGGATAAAGGGGTAGAACTGGTTAGGAAAACAATGAGCAGAAATCGATTCAGAGCCATAAAGAAGAATTTACATTTCTCGGATAACAATAACCTAAACAAAAACGATAAGTTCGCCAAAATGCGCCCACTTTTTGACAGTCTGAATACAAATTTCATGAAGTTTGGTGTTTTCTCAGGGAGGCTTTCAATTGATGAAGAGATGATTCCTTTTTTCGGCCGTCATACTGCAAAAATGTTTATGAGAAATAAGCCAGTACGCTTTGGTTTCAAGACTTGGTGTTTGTGCTCTGAAGATGGATATTTATTTCAGTTCATTCCCTATGCTGGTGCAAGATCCGGCTTCACGTCTGACCTGGGACTTGGAGGCAGTGTAGTTCTAGAATTACTGAGTGTCGTTGAGCAACCTAAGAAACACGCAGTTTACTTTGATAATTTCTTTTCCTCTTATCAACTGTTTCATAGGCTGATGGAGAAAGGGTTTTGTGCCACTGGGACTGTGAGGGAAAACCGTTTGAAAAAGTGTTCCCTTCAGCCAGACTCTGAGCTGAAGAAGAAAGCAAGAGGAGCTTATGATTCGGCATACGATCCAAAATCCAATCTTTTGGTTGTCAAGTGGAATGATAACTCGTTAGTCATTGTAGCAAGCAACTACGCGAATATTGAGCCCCTCCATAATGCAAAACGTTTTTCAAGGGCTGCAAAAGAGAAAATTGTGATTGGGCAACCCCTGATGATTTCGGATTACAACCGGTATATGGGAGGAGTGGACCTGCACGATAACGGCGTGGCCAATTATCGAATTTCAGTAAGGAGCAAAAAATGGTGGTGGCCAATGTTCACCAATTCTTTGGGAAATTCAGTGGTGAATGCTTGGAAAATCCATCGACGTCTCAACAAAGACTCAATGCCTTTGATTGACTTTGTTTCTGCCATCGTACATCAACTTATGAAATTTGATACGTCAGGAACAGAAAATCCACCAAATCCAAGCCTCGGAAGACGATCAACTTCTTCGGAGTATTTGAGATACGACAATGTGGGACACACTATCATAAGACATTCCTCGAGTACTCGCAACAGGTGCAGACAATGCCAGAACAAAACTCTATATTTGTGTGAAAAATGTGAGGCCCATCTTCACCCGGAATGTTTCAAGGCTTACCACATCCGTTAGTGTATGAAGCCGTCGGGTCGTATACGACCCATGCTGTAAATGATACCTGCCAAATTGTAAAAAATCTGAGTTCATGTTTTTTCCTTTAGTTTGAATCCTAATAAAATGAAAATTATTTTAAAAAACGGAATTTCAATTTTTTTCTTACCTTGGCCTAATATGGGTTAAACGCTTTCTCCAAACGTGATGTTTGCGGATATTGTAAACCTCCTGGCCACAACATTTCGGACGCACATCGAAAAACGCATCAAACCGATCTGACCAAGGTGCCTCTTCATCTTCGAACTCCAGTTTCAGGAAGGAAGGACGCCAAAGGTTGGCCTGTTACATCTGCAACTCCTTTTCTCACCTCGCCAACCGGTATGAAAAGCGAGCTACTGCGACAAGATCGTCTGGGGCCAAACACGAACGCCCTAACTCCCAGGAAGATAGGAGGGGAAGTTGAGAAATTTGAATATTCATTTGATTCAGGGAGTGAATGTAGTTTACTCCATCATAGGATAAGTTCAAAATTTAATGGAGCAGTTTTTGAACATCCTGTAATTGTAACCTGTAATTTTTAGTCCTTTCTCTGCCGTCGGTCAATCCCTGTTCTTCGCAGGGCAAAACGTGACCCACTTTAAATAATTTTCGTATATTTACCTTGGCTTGTGCACAAGCCAAAATGGGCAAATTAATCGGCAAAAAAGCGTTTTTAATAATGATGTTTGACATCGCAATCACACAATACTCAACCAAGGAACTTGTCAACAGGTAAACACAATCAACTTCTTCTGCCTTCCTTATTACAGATCCTATTATTTGACGAAGTTTAAAGTTATATGTCTGGTGAGTGAAACAGATTCGAAGACAGACTTTCGACGGAATTCACGAAAAAGGCCTGTACGGTTGGTGAATGGAGCAACGAAGTGGCCGCATACCTAATCGTACTGTAATCCCAGTGGATCTATGGAGCAAGCGTCGCCGCTGGCCACCCACAGAGCGCTCTGACTCAGTCCTGTGCACGAGGCCTATACCATCACCTTCATCAGAAAAAGAACCTCTGCCACAAAGTTTTTAGAAGAAGGGGGTCGTGAACTTGCTGGCTGTCCGTTACAGGGACAAATCTAGTGCTAATCTATAAAATGTTGCTGATTGCCTCTCTGCATCTGTTAGAAGATGTATAAAACAAGTCAAAAATCAATGGAATCAGAAAATGTCCGTTGTAGATAGTTGTCCGTCAGAGAGAAATGTCTGTTAGGAGTAGTTTTACTGTGATTGTACTGCATTTTCAAACAGTTCATGAACCTTAAATATACTATGCGTGGAAATTGTGCGTATTATTTTATAACTGTGAAATAAACTATAAACTGTTAGACGAGAGAATTAGAGTGAGACCTTTGTTACGCCAAACAAGTCCAGATCTGGAGACTACCATTCTTCGATGAACTTCGACAATTTTTCTAAGTGGCTCACACTTAAGTTCCTCCCGAATTTACCCGCGGATTCGGTCGTGGTGATGGACAACACTAAATACCATTGTGTGCAGACCAACAAAAGACCTAACAGTTCGACTCTGAAGGCAGATGTAATTTCGTGGTTGACGAGTAATAATGTGCAGTTCGACGAAAAATTAGTTAGTCGAATCGGAGATCGATAGTTTCATCATTAATGTTGGGGTGGGGGGGCTTCTGACGCTGATAGCAGTTCCGATGAGGATTCGGATTTTTCTGATTAGAAGTTTTATATACCACAGTTAAATTACGTGAGTACTAAATAAATGAATAATAATATGTACTAAATAAATAAATAATAATATGTAGGTACTAAATAAATAAATAATAAAATAACATTTGTTTCCAATCTTTCCTTTTATATCTACCTACCTTCAAAAAATTTTTCTTATTTATCTCATTGTACCTTTTCAAAAAAGTACTCCTAATTTTCAAGAAAACATTTCATAGAAAAATCCTATTACAGACGAGTTTGTCTGTCATCTCAAAGGAGTCATGCTCAGGGGTCCGATTTTACAAAAATCGGGAAAATGCTACGTTCATTCACTATGGTAGGTACCTATGGCTTCTTTGACAGCATCATTTTTTATAAAGAAAAAAGGTAAGTTTTTATGACGGTTCACACTCAGCTGGAAAAAGGATTACAGGGGGAAAGTGCTGCCACTGGACAGGGGAAAAACAAAAAAAACGGGGAATTCCGTGTTGAAAATGATTTCCACGTTCTCCGTCAGATGGCCGGGTCGGAGGGCAATATTCTAGCGCACGGCCTATAACTAATGTGGAACTAATGAAAGGCCCACGAGCGATGTGTGGTGGGCTCTATATTTCCAACAAATGCCCCCATTTCTCAAAAACTCAACTCAGTATGTGAACGACTGGCCTGATGTTTACCTACGTTAAATTTCTCAGAAGGGGCGTTAGTTCAATGTTTCTGTGAACTGAAGGACACGGTTGGTTGAATGTGAATATGGGTTTCAGTTTGTCATCGTCTCCCGACCGTGCAATGGCTCCTCAGGCCTTTAAACATAAAGTCCAATTAACATACATCTCCCATATTTTCCTGTTTCTATAACAGCCGATATTTCGAACTCCCAGTTCGATAACTTGAAATACCGATACCTCGAATTAAAGATAACTTGAACAGTTTTTCTCGGTCCAGGCTGTTCCACTTACAGAGTTGCTACTGTACCTACTTCGGCAAACGTCAGTCAGTGAAGCCACTGTTTCCTTCAAGATTGCTGTGAGTACAGTAAATTACTACTACCTACTTACTTTAATTTGTTCACCAATTCGAATTTAATGTACCTATTTCATTCTTCGATTTCGTTGATTTTCTAGAGGCTCCATCCGTTCTAACTGATTTTGACTACAGACTATACACAAAATTTGTTGTTGGTTACCTATCTGATTTAGAGAGTTGGTTACCTATATGATTCAAACTGAGTCAGAGTCAGTTTGAATCATAAGTATTTTTGATGCACTCATCAAGCAATTAGGTACATGGCGTCCCGCAATGCACCAAGGATCTTCACGAGCCATCAGCCAAAACTCGTTGCAGTGCTCTTCTGTGAATTCGCCCATAACTATTTTCAGTTGGATAAAAGTCGTTCGGCGCAATGTTTCACTCATTCTAATTCCTAATTTCCAAAGTCAAACATTACAGATATTTGCGGAGCAAAACGTAATTAGGTGCATATTCCTGTTCATAATTATCAGTTTGATTTGACTCTACAAATGCATAACATTGCACTTCAACTTTGACGTTGAAACCATAATGCGTGGGGTGAAAATAACAATAATGATTATATTCCTTGTGTACTGTTAGGAACTTGGATTGCAGAGATTCCCTGTTTTCCTACCAACAGCTGTGGCTTGCAATGTGGCAGAGTGAAGGAATAAAAACACGATGAGGGAAGACGAAATGCCCTACGTTTTTATATTCAGATGAACATGTTTACTACTGCATGTTTATTCATGCAATTTCGGTCATCCTCTGAAGAGAATACTATAGCTTCTATTTTACTCACACTATATCTACTCACTTATCTAACACACGATCTTGTGTTACACACATGATCTTGTGAATGGAAAGGACTTTTTTTTAGTCGCCTGACTTTTTGACGATTTAAGATTTTTTTCTGCATATCGACCTTACGCCACTAAAACGGCAATAAGTTCCCTTGGATACAGCGTAAAATTAAAATTGATTATACCGTTAGAAAGAACGTAAAATTTCCTATCTCGCTGATGTCAAACCCAAATTTTTTGAGCAGACCTAATGCGTAAGAAAAGAGGCCAAAGTGCAAATTTTGAAAATTCTCCAGAATTCGACTGTTTTCCATCAGTTTGAAAGGCTCTCCTCGGGAAAAACTTCCTCAGAATCTCAGCTTTCCAACGGTCTAGGTAAAAAATTATTTACATCCAAGTTAGAGGAGTAATTGACGTTTAAAGCAAAAAAAAAAAAAAAAAAAAAATAGAAACGTGAAATTTTCAGCAAAATCGAGGTTTTTGATGAAAAAAAATGACTTATAGAGCTGGGTTGAGATAGGGGTCGATATCTATGTAATTTTTCTCCCTGAATCGTATGGTGACACTCCTGGCTCTCCCCGACAGTTGAAAATCCGATTTTTCAAGGTCTCATGTTCAGGAAAATCAAGGTTTTCCAGTGAAAAATGACCTTTCCAGACATCCGAAGTTGGGTATCGTTTTTCACGTAATTTGCACGCTGAATCGAATGGTGATACACCCAACCCTCCCAGATTGTGAAAAACATGATTCTGCGACCTCATTAAGAAGGAATGCTCAAAAATGCTACCTCCATCATCTTTTCAACGACACTTCGGTATTAATCATATTAATACTCGGACGCAACAACAAGATCTAAGGTCAACACTTTTCGGAGGTGCGATTCAGTTTGTTTACAACGTTCACCAGCTCAGTCAGCAGGCATGACGATTCCTGCAACACATCCTCTCTCCCAAGAGAACAATTATGGCTTCCAGTTTACATTTGTTAAACGATCGGTTATCATGCCAACTTACTCCGCTCAGGAATAAGCCGCCATGGTTCTCATGTACGGGGCTCACCGGGGTAATGCGAGCGCCGCTGCTCGAGAGTATGCTGAGAGGTACCCTAACCGCATTCATCCAACTCCATCATCCATCCAACGTGCCTTCGGTCGACTTCGGACGACAGGAGCGGTTGTGGTGTCAGCTACCCGGGATAGAGGTGCGGAGGACTCCCCATTGAAAGGGGCTATCAGGGCCATGGTTCAAGCAGACCCGTCCATCAGCACACGAAGGCTCGCACACCAATTACGTGTCTCCCAGGCCTTGGTTCTTCGCGTACTGCACGCCCTAAATTTATATCCCTATCACTTGACTCCAGTGCAGGGCCTACTGCCACGTGACGCCGCTCCCCGCGTTGTGTTGCTCCAACGTGGCGAAGAATTTGTCAACCACGTACTGTGTACCGATGAAGCAACATTCACCCGGCAGGAATAGTCAAAATGCGTAATTCGCATCGGTAAGTTGTGTAATTATTTAGGTAGAGATTGATATTGCATTTGCATTGAACATTGTTGTTTGGACAAGAAGTTCAATTTTAAATTTTCATTAATTTTCATCTCAGATTTTTACCTTTTAGGTAAGTTACTGTTTGATGCTCCGTGTTTTACAATTATTTAAAATAATAAACGGAAATACTCATGCTTTTACGTTGAAAAAAGTGCTCGTCTAATGATATCCTCATCATTTTTATTCATAGGTGGTTAGAAGAAAATCCTCATGAAGCACTCGTGAGGAGCCAATGGGTTTAGAGTTAATGTGTGGATGGGTGTGCTCGGGAGGCAGCTGACTGGCCCAGTCATTCTGCCTGACCGGTTGAACGCACATAGTAAGACGACCAACTCATAAGAACAACTAGGTACTGTTATTATTAAATAGTTAGGTAACGGAAAAAACAACACATTTTTGATTTGATCTAATAGGTAGGATCAGTTTTTTCTCTCCAGATTTTCTAGAACTGCTGAACGAAGACGTGCTGGGACTTTTGGAAGATATGCCTCTCAACTTGAGGATTCAGTCTTGGTTTCAAATGGACGGATGTCCGGCCCACAACGCCCGAATCATCCGGGAATGGATGGATGTTCAATTCCCGAACCAATGGATCGGGTGTTACGGGCCGGTACATTGGCCTGCTCGAAGCCTTAATCGCAAGGTAATACCTATTGATTTCACAGAACAACAACCTCATTTTGTATTGTAATAAACACGTTGTTTATGTGGAATATCAACATTAATTTTCATTTTTAGAGTCGAGGAGTGCAGTGAAGTAATGGCAAGGGACGTAGCACAGTCGGAAGGGCAACACAGTCTGTGAGGGGGCGGTGACGACTTTGCATTCAACAAGAGGGAGGGCATTTTGAACACCTTATGTAAATAAAAACTTGTTACAATTTATGTGAATAAAAACCTGTCTTGGAAAGGTCATTTTTCACTGGAAAACCTCGATTTTCCTGAACACGAGACCTTGAAAAACCGGATTTTTAACTGTCCGGGAGAGTCAGGAGTGTCACCATTCGATTCAGCGAGAAAAATTACGTAGATATCGACCCCTATTTCAACCCAGCTCCGTAAGTCATTTTTTTTCATCAAGAACCTCGATTTCGCTGGAACATTTTACTTTTTTTGCATTTAAACGTAAATTACTCCCCTAACTTGTAAAATAATTTTTAAACTACACCGTTGGAAAGCTGAGATTCTGAGATAGTTTTTACCGAGGAGTGCCTCTCAAAATAAGTATGTATTTGGAGCAGAAAAACGGATGGAAAAAAGTCGAATTCTGGAGAATTTTCAAAATTTGCACTTTGGCCTCTTTTCTTACGCATTAGGTCCTCAAAAAATTTTGGTTTTACATCAGCGAGGTATGAAATTTTACGCTCTTTCTAACGGTATAATCAATTTCAATTTTACATTGTATCCAAGGGAACTTATTGCCGTTTTAGTGGCGTAAGGTCGATATGCAGAAAAAAATCTTAAATCGTTAAAAGTCAGGAAAAATGGTGACTAAAAAAAAGCCTAAGTGGCACTTTTTGTTGGAAATGAGCTCTAGAATCGACTCCTGAAGTTTATAAAACCTTAAGTGTGTATACCCACCTATACCTTCTTGTCGTGAGTCCCTCCCGGAACTCCAACTCAATAGAATTAAGTTCTCGCCAAAACAATCTGTAAACATAAGGCTCTGGCAAATAAACGGTAAGAGTGGGGCAACCGACGCAGGATCCCGTACACAACCTGTGGCCCCACCACCAGGGTCTATATAACCCCGGATCCTGCGCCATTTTCGCCATTCTACGTCTCCTCTAGCTGCTGGCTACTCTCTCTTCATCCTCAAACCTTCTCTCTTAAAATTCACTTCTCAAATGCTCACATAGTAAATTCACACAGTCAATTCACACTCACACATTTCATCAGAGTTAGGTGGCGGTCTCGCCCTTAACCAACCCTGATGATGAAACACACTACACGCTCGGTGGAGGTCCGCCCTCAACCGCTCACACTCGCTACACAAATTTACCATTAAATTCATTCACACACATTTCATCAGGATCAGGTGGAGGTCTCGCCCTTAACCGATCCGGATGATACACACTACACGCTCGGTGGAGGTCCGCCCTTAACCGCACCAACACTCACTTTTAAATTCAAACACACACATAAATTTAGTCAGGTATGGTGGAGGTCTCGCCCTTAACCAACCTGACAAAATTTATCACACGCTCGGTGGAGGTCCGCCCTTAACCGCAAACACACCAAAAATTCACACACACCAATTTTAGCCTTAAATTCACTCCTATCCAACATCCAACCACCTCAACCTCTCATGGTGAATTTCACAGCAACCTAAATTCACCATACTTCTTTTGGTTTATTATTTTCAATAATGAACCTTTGGAATCGAGCATGAAAAAAAAGTTTAACGGGGTGAAAAATAGGGGTTGAAGACTCCAGGACGCCGTTTTTTCGAAACTTTTTACGGTTTTAAATAGTTCTCGAACTTGGGAGTTTTTTAAGACCACCCGGAGCACCGACAGGCATTTTCAACAGCAGGGTGAATGAAATTGTATACATTCAGCCCAAATATCATCACTAGGGACGCGCTAACAATCGGGAATTGACCCGAGATAAAATCATTGCTAGGGAGGATCACCTGATTATAATCACGGAGTATGAAGTCGAGTTGGTTGTTCTGTGATATTATTTCATTTGAAAAATGATGGCTCTTTTGGAGTTTGTTGAAAGGTAGTGAAACTTGAACAAACGTTGAAGTTGATGGGTAGATTATTACACAATGGTAAATTATTACACAACGGTAAATTATTACACAACAGTTTATTATACCATCTACGTAGAAGGGGCTGGAGTTTGTTGGTAGGTACTTTTGCAACTTTTTTCACTCCACATCAACAATTTCCCTTCAGAACTTCATTATTTGCGTTTCTTTTTGCCATTTTAGTTACCGTTTGTCATCGACAGAATTATTTTAGCAACATTTAACTCGTGATTTAGGTAGGTACCTAGTAACGAGTACGGGGTTAGGTACTAACCTATGGAGGATCTGCGATCTACATAATATTTATAGAATACTACATATAGACGGGTTATCTATACAGAGAGCTGTGGTCTGTATCAGATGGGTATTCTATACAAAATAATGAACCGTTGCGCTGGGATTTGCAGCGTTTTTTCTTGTATGACCCTGGGCTTGACCTCTTTTAGGTACCTATGTCCCGTGACGGGGGATATACCCGACGCCTATATCCAAACATTCTCAGAGTTGGCAAGGTACTTTCATGTTTTAGATTTTCTTAGAACTACTTACCTTATTCGCAAAGATTCTGCAAAATACTATTCGATCTGTAGTATGGATAGAATCTCAGTCCTATTTACAGTAGTATTTGCACACACATGTATGATATCTGGATGTTTATTTTCCTCACACTATGAGCCCTAGTTGCCCCTTTTATCGGGACAGTTTCGCTGCTGGGCGGGTGGGGAAGCAGAGAGGCCAGGCCTCTCTCCCTTTTTCAAATAATATATTCGCGCAGGAAGGCATTGAGTGATGACCGCCTCCAGCTCTAACTCCTATGTTCATTTCTCATGTAAATATTCTTTACCACGTTATTATTTATTTTCGCCAAGTTTGTCCAGTATAAATACGCGGAGCTCTGTTTATATTTAACTCCCTTACATTTTATTTCAAATCTCTACGCACGAACCAGCATTGCTTAAACTAACCACGGGGATACTGGTGAAATAGTTAGGAATTTCCTCTCAATATTCCTTTTTTCTTCCCTCCTTGTCACAACCTTTTACCTTCTCTCTACAAGCGCTACGAGAATGGTCATTCTTCACCAGTGAGTTATAGTTATTCACACTTGGAGGTAAGTGTTTTTACTTCATATACCGTCAGTACCTATTTTCTTGCTACATAATTTCGCTGTTCCCTTAATTAACATACGGGTGGTCCTTCAGTTTTAGTCGGCTTAATTTAATTTCCGCTCAAAACACGCAAACATCAATGTTGGTCGTTCGAGCCTGATGGGATTTTATAAGAGGTCGTTGGAAATAATTTCTGTGAAAGATCCAGGGGATTATAGAATATTCTTTGAATTATCTTCACGAACTGGAATCAAAGATTCGTGCTCAAGAAGTTACAGGCTCCGTTTTATCACTTTCAAGGTCATTTTTGAGTCCCCCCCCCCCCCTCCCGCTCGTTTCGCGTCCGAGATCTACGGTTTTGTTTACAGGGTAATAAGTATATTGCAATCTCATTTTCTTCATCGTCATTGCACCTACTTCAGGTGAGGACGAATTCAAAGAGACCTTAGCCAATATGAGTGAACAGCGCTTAAGGGGAAATAGCCCGACGACTAGTTCCAAAAGCCGCCACCATGTGGCAGCACCAAAATGAGCTAAATTAATATTCGCTCTCCTTCCGTTAATAATTGAACGATTTTTAATCTGTAAATTGCTTTGGATTCAAAATCAGCATAGAATTTAAGGTTTCTGGTGTTCGAAATTCTAAAATTTGTATGTTTGGATCACTGGCGTTTGAATTTGGTTACTTTTTTCGGAAATCCCAATTACCCAAATTCTAGAGGGCTGTGTGCTGATTACGACGGTTTTTTCAAATTTAAAATTGGACCACTAAAACCCCATCAATTCTTGTCCAGACGGTGATTGGCGAGGGGGTTGGGGAGGAACGCTTTGCTAGCTCAGGAACCAGGTGTTTCTGGGGCCGACTGCTCCTCTGCAATATCCTCTTCCAAGAATTCGAAAACGAAATGTGCTGTGTGTTCAGGGCCTGCTGTACACTCATTATTTCTTTCTTCTTCGTTCAAGAAAATGAGTATTGATGACCGATGGAACTATGCTAAAAAAAAATAAAGTGTGTTTCAACTGTTCATCTCCTGGTTTGCATCTGTCATCGTCCTGTAAATCAGATAAGTGTTGTCCTATTGGATCTTGTGGTAAGAGACACCATAAGATGCTTCATAGATATTTTGAGGTAAGTGACGATCGTAGAATTAATATGGGTAATTGTGTAGGGAACAACTCATCCAAATTGAATGTGGTGAATACGCAGGGAACTTCGGATCAAACAAAATCCTTTTGTGCTACATCCAAAGTAGGTAATACGCAGATGGTTCTACTAGCTACTGCTACCGTCCTTGTTCGAGATGATCAGGGCATACTTCGAGAACTTGGTGAAATTTTGGACTCAGGGTCTCAGTCACATTTTATCACACGCAAAGCTTGTAAAAGGTTGGGCATTCAGTGTGAACCTTTCCGCTATGTAGTGGAGGGCTTAGGCACTTCACCTCTCAATGTCTCTGCTTGCGTTACACTCAGTTTCTTTTCAAAGGTTGATCCTGCGCAAAAATATACCGCTCATTCACTTGTAGTGGATCGCTTGACTGAGCGTGCACCTTCCGCATCTTTGTCTCTTGTTGATCTTTCGCATTTGCAAAAATTGGAGCTTGCGGATGAGAAGTTTTTTGAGCCTCGCGAAGTTGATCTTCTAATTGGAGCCTAGTTGTGGCCACTCACTGTAGGTCCAAATAAGAGGTTGGGGTCTCCTGGTACGCCTGTTGCATTGCAGACAACGCTTGGTTATGTTGTTATGGGCAGTGTATCCATAAATGCTTTTGATGATCAATCCGCTAATTGTTTTTTCGCTCAACCGTCGATAGAATCGCTTGTTGAAAGATTTTGGAGCATCGAGGATGTACCACGCTGTAATGTTACGAGCTCTGACGATACTCAATGTGAAAATTTTCTTTCTTGATACTCATATTCGGAACCCTGATGGTTCATTTACTGTACGCCTTCCCTTTCGTGAGTCACCTGAACTTCTTGGTGTATCAAAAGGTTCATGTATAACAAAATCCTTGTCATTGGAACGCAGGCTTTTGAAAAATCCGCATGTCAAGGAACTTTATGCCGGAATCATCGAGGAATATGTTCGAGATGGTGTGATTTCTAAAACCGGTACTGTTGATAAATTTGCGATCAGAATACTTTTTTTATGCCACATCATGGAGTTTTTCGTCCAGGTCATCCGACCATGCCATTGTGCATCGTTTGAAACGCTTCTGCATCTACAACCTCATCATACTCGCTGAATCAATTATTATTTGTGGGCCCCAAGTTGCACTCTGACATTGTTGAAATCCTTCTTCATTTTCGCTTGTTCCAGTTTGCTTTTACTGCGGACGTCAAGAGAATGTTCCTTCAAATACGTTGCATCTGAGGATAGGAAATATCAACGCTTTTTGTGGAGATCAGAATCGGACTATCCAATTGACGCTTATGAAATCAAAAGTTGTTTTTGGTGTTGGAAGTTCGCCATACCTAGCCAATCATGTTGTTTGCTGTTTAGCACAGGATGAAAAATCCCATTTCCCCCTTGCATCGGATGTAGCCCTGCGAGATGTCTACGTCGACGATGTTACTACATCTGTCAATAGTGAGGAGCAGCTGATTGAGTTGTATCATCAGCTCACAGGAATGTTCCTAGCAGGAAAATTTACACTATCCAAGTGGAATTCCAATTCTAAGCTGTTGATGGATCGCATTTCAGATAAGTCCCACCTGTCTTCAGATGTTGGATTTGATACTGATTCCTCTTTCAAAGTGTTAGGGGTTCAGTGGATACTGCAGCACGATGGGTTAGGGTATACATAAGGTTGAGGAAGTGAACATTCCTTGTACAAAACGCAACATTTTGTCAATTACAGCTAAAATCATTGATCCACTTGGATTAGCTGCGCCTGTTACGATTATGGCTAAGTTGCTTATTAAGGACTTGTGAACGAAGGGTATTGATTGGGACGAACCACCTCCTGAAGACATTTTAAAGTCGTGGGAGTCTTCAAAAATTCGTTGCCTTTATTGAAAAAGATCTCTGTTCCACGACATGTAGCTATAACTTCCAAGCTCAGCACCAGTCTGATTGATTTAACGGCCCTCCCTGGCTAAGTTTAGGAGAAGAGCACTGGCCGCTACATACCAGTGAAAATACACACAACATTCCGGAAGTCGAAGTAAAGGTATCCTCTTATATTGTTACTTCTCCCGCAAAAAATAATATTCTTGAAACACTGATTGACCGCATATCATCAACCTATCGCAGATTATTACGTGCCACTGCTCATGGAAGATTATTGGATCCGTCACGTTCAGGCTAGGTATTTCGCTGATGACGTGGATAAGCTTCAAAAAGGCAAACCTATAACAAGCAGTATTCGTCATCTTGATCCTTTCATACAGGATAGGATCCTGAGGGTAGGCGGTAGACTTCAAAACGCAAAATCTCTTTCTTTTGACGAAAAACATCAACATTTATTGCCTTCAAAATGCAGATTTGTTGACCTTCTCATATCTCAATATCATGTTGATTTATTGCACGCAGGAGTCCACCTTGTACTCACTAATCTGCGCCTACGCTTTTGGATTCCCTCTGCCAAGACTCGTAACAAAGGCTGTATTCACCTTTGCAACACCTGTTACCGAGCATCGCCCAAGTCAAAAGCACCGAATATGGCACCGCTTCCGGCGTTCCGTGTTGAGGGTGGTCTTCGAGCATTCGAGCGGACAGGAGTAGATTACGCTGGCCCAATAGCAATCACGGCCAGCAAAATCTTTGCAAGTCATATATTTGTTTGTTCATTTGCCTCGCCGTGAAAGCTGTTCACATCGAATTGGTATCTGATCTCGCAGCTGAATGTTTTTTAAATGCCTACAAGCGCGTCGTGGTCCATGTAATTTCCTTCTTTCTGACGGAGGTACTAACTTCAAAGGAGCTCGCCGCATGCTGAGTGAGTTGGATGAACTTCTACAATCGCCTCACTTCCAAGCTGAGATTGGTAGTGATTTGGCCGCTTGGGGTGTCCAGCGGAAGATGAATGTCTCCGGTGCACCATGGATGGGAGGAATTTGGGAAGCCAGTATCAAGTGTTTGAAACACCACTTGAAGCGCATTGTGGGGAGTCAAATTCTCACATTCGAGGAAATGAGTATGGTCCTCGTTCAGGTAGAAGCCGTCATGAATAGCAGGCCACTTTGCGTTTTAAGTGATGAGCCCAATTCCCCAACTGCTCTTACTCCGGCGCATTTTCTGACACTGGGGCCCACCTTGGAGCGTCTGCCCGCGCCGAATTTAACCGCAGAACCCATGAATCGATTGACGCTATCAGCTCACAGACTACACCGTCCAGCACTATTGGCTTTGTTGGAGGAAAGAATATCTTCAAACCCTACAATCACGTCCCTCCTCTTCAGTGGCCCTTGGGTGTATTTATGGGGTGTAAGAGCGGTTGGTGTCAGGACTGCGACTGGTTTTCTACGCCGACCACTCAGCAAAGTTTGTCCGCTCCCAACACAATAGTCACCACCTTATGCTGTATTGAATTTATATTTTTGTTAGTGTTATTGTATATATTTATGCTTGTTCCTTGCTTGTTACATAACGCTTACGCTCTTATTACTAACCTTTAAAATTGTTGCATTTTCTCTTGCCTATTTGTTTACCTGTATGTATGCTGAAATTGTGTTTCAGGGTGGGGAGTTATGGATGTTTATTTTCCTCACACTATGAGCCCTAGTTGCCCCTTTTATCGGGACAGTCTCGCGGCTGGGCGGGTGGGGGAGTGGAGGGGCCAGGCCCTTTTTCAAATAATATATTCGCGCAGGAAGGCATTGAGTGATGACCGCCTCCAGCTCTAACTCCTATGTTCATTTCTCATGTAAATATTCTTTACCACGTTTTTATTTATTTTCGCCAAATTTGTCCAGTATAAATACGCGGAGCTCTGTTTATATTCAACTCCCTTACATTTTATTTCAAATCTCTACGCACGAACCAGCATTGCTTAAACTAACCACGGGGATACTGGTGAAATAGGTAGGAATTTCCTCTCAATATTCCTTTTTTCTTCCCTCCTTGTCACAACCTTTTACCTTCTCTCTACAAGCGCTACGAGAATGGTCATTCTTCACCAGTGAGTTATAGTTATTCACACTTGGAGGTAAGTGTTTTTACTTCATATACTGTCAGTAACTATTTTCTTGCTACATAATTTCGCTGTTCCCTTAATTAACATCAGCGTGTTCCTTCAGTTTTAGTCGGCTTAATTTAATTTCCGCTCAAAGCACGCAAACAATATCGTTAAAATATATTGGGAAACTATTACCCCCATTACTCTATCCTCTGCTCTGAAAACTGACATTCATATCACAGCACCTAACCCACCAATACGGATTTGAAAAAAGCAGTATATGAAGTGTGATGTGGATAGCTTATTTTCCTCCAAAATTCGACGTACATTAATCATGGAAATTGCACACTGCACACTCAACAAGTAAACAACTACTGATGTTGGTAGTTAGTATTACTTACACGAGTATGCGCGAGATCATTTGATTTACCTGCAACAGAAATTTCAATTAGACAGCGCAATCGATAACAATATCATCTTCCTACTCGTCTAGCGGGTTACATTATAACAGCAACTGTTGCATCATATCAATAATATGTATGATTATTATTAAATAGGTAATACATTTTATCTAGGTGGATAGTCAGCCAGTCAACCAGCTCGTGTTCCTTCAAGTAGCCAAGGTTAAACCTGTGCTGTCTTGTAATATTATCACACTAGTTAGTAGTTATCCACAATCACTCATGCGAAATTGCTTATCGCCGCTGAATGAAAATCGAATTAGAAGTTGAAATCACCACAACACTGTAGGAATACGCGTTGGGAATAGATGGTTCAATCTGACTCCGAGGAAAGTGAAGGAAAAAAATGTATAAAATTCACCATTTGCATTTTAACTATTTAACTCAATTTTAAATTGCTGTATGCATAAGATTGTCAAATCTACATATTCTTTCCAAAGTACAGGGTCGTACTCTTTTCTTTTTATTTTCCTAAACGTCTTCCTTTTTTTATATCTCAAGGATCTACATTCTGAATTGAACCACGGCTTATCAATTGAACGGGTTGGCTTACAAATTCTGGCAGGCTTATGCATCCCTGACTGCTTTGCTGCTCCAAAAATTGCTCCCACAATACAGCCATAAATCTCTGTTGAACTGACATCGTGCGAATTTAGAGGTTTAAAAGAGTCTAAACATTTTTTTAAATCGTCACTTTTTCGTCGGACCATATGATTTTCTCCTCTAAAACGATCCCTTGTTCCACCGACTGTACCCTCTCAGAGCCCCATGTTACATGAACAAGACATGGTAAATGATCAGATCTTGAACCAATATCCTCCACCGTGAAAGCAGCAACTTCTCCAAGTGATTCTACATTGATCCAAATCAAGTCGACACAGCTCTTACCCTGGTTTGACACGAAAGTGAAACATCCCTCCGGGTCACCACAACTACGCCCGTTCAAAACGTACAAGTTATGATCGACCATAAGCTCAACCAATCTTGCCCCTTGCTTTGTTAACAGCTTATCTTGAGCTAACCTTAATTCGTTGAGGTTTGTACCCAGAAAAATGTCCTCACATCCTTGATTCCCCAGACCTATCCGAGAGTTCCAGTCACCCCCAACCACAGTTTTAACACCAACACACGAGTCCCTGATATCTCCCAATATGCCATCCAAAGCCTCCCGCAGCTCTTGGCTCAAACCCTGATTGAGATATACCGAGCCCAAAACCATTTTATCATTCTCATCTTCGATCAACAGAAATAGCCAGTACTTGCACTGATTTAAGATTTTCACTCCAAGGTTATTCTTATAAAAAATCAGAAGCCCACCGCTGGCCCTACCCACCTGCGCCTGTCGCTCGGCGGCACCAAAAACCACATTATAATTTTCAAAATAAGTTAAATCGACCTCCTTTTCCAACCAAGATTCAGACACACAAATAATATCAAAATTCTCATTAACAAAATAAATCCAGTCATTCACAAAATTATTAAAATAACCTTTACAATTGAAGTAGGCGATTTTCAGCTGGTTATTAGATGGGAACCTGCTCCTTGAAAATTTCTTGAATTCACAGATCCATTATTCTTGTTCTTCTTCTCTTCACTTCTCTCTGTGGGACTCCCAGGGTCACGCTTCCTCTTCTCGATCGCGCCGAAATGACTCTGAAGTGCTTCCACATTATACGTCTTCCCATCAATGTCGAGAGAGAACCCCTTGAACTTGCCCGTACCGCCTTTTTCAACCACCATCCTACGATAAGCCAACAGCTTTCGTCGCTTTTCCCTCTCCATATCCGTATAGTCTTGTGAGATATTGATCATTGAGCCTCTCAAATTTTTAGTGGCTTTCAGTACTTCCCACTTGGAGTCGGTATTAGCAAAAGAAACCAGTATTGGACGAATTTTCCCTCTCTTCACAGCTCCAAGACGAACCACCGACTCAATACGAAGCGACTCCACGGCTATACCCATAACCTCCTTGAACAGATTTTTAATTGAAAGCAGCAGCTCTGCTTTATCGGTTTCCTTCTCGTCCATGTTAAAGATAACCAAATTATTACGTTTGGCTTCGCTTTCCAGTTTTTCGATCTTGGATTGTAATGTGGCATTTTCCTTCTTGATTGAATTTATTTCGCTCAAAGCTAGTTCTATTTTCGCTCGGTTCTCACTTATATTTGCTTTCATTTCCGCTTGGGTCTCTTTAATGGAATTGATATCTTGCGACATTGGACCAAGTAGATCTAGTTTTGATAGTTTATTCTCCATTTGTTCTAGCTTTAGAACGTCGGCAACGGTTGACATATTTCTCGTCTTTCGGCTTTCGAACGTAACGAAAGCTGGCAAGTTCAACCAAGCCTGCCTCTATCGTCCAGCTGGCGGAGACGAACTGGAAGTTGTTATGAGCTCTCCCAAATAGCGAAATTAGGAGCAGAGCGCAGGATAGATAAGTGGGGAGACACGAAACTGACGGAGTGGAAGTGGTGCGGCGGGGGTCGCCGATACAGCAGGAGGAGATGGTAGCGGGGTTGGAGATGAAGCGGGCCGAGGGGACGTTATCAAAACGATCTAAAGCGGAGCGTCAATATGGTTGCCCTCAAATCCCCGATTTTCGCTCAGAACGAGATCAAACAGTCATATCATAAATTGAATATATTGATGTGGAAACTGTATTAAATCTCACCAAAAGCCAGACAGTCAATCACCGTGAACTCAAACGCTTCCCTGACAAAATACGTGCAAAACCAAGCACGCAAAACCACCGAACCGAGGTTGTAAACACAGAGCGTTAAAAACTGACCGTTCACTAACACGGCTCAGACGCAACTCTCAATTTGACAGTAGCTTATAACGAGAAACTAGATGAAAGCAGGGAAATTTATTATGATAAGGTTAACGACAGTATGGCCAACGTAAGGAATTCCCAGGATTTTTGGCAGACAGTTAATAAATTCAGAGGTAGAAAATCAACCAAGAGCTTTCTAGATATCAAAACTGTTGGAGACTATTTTGATGAGTTATACCCTGATGGGCGCGTAAAAGATGAATCATGGTTCAGCGGGACCTATGATGAGACACTGGACCCTGCTATCTCCCTTGAAGAGTTATCTAGGGCTCTGAATTCGTTTAAAAGGGGAAAAGCCTCGGGTAATGAAGGCATCAGCTACGAATTTTATCAAAATCTTACAGAAGAATGGAAATTGGCTTTGGTTCACCTATTTAATAAGGTTATGCTTAGTAGGGATGTTCCGAATGAATGGGCCAAAATTCGTACGTTTCTTCTTTTCAAAAAGGGTGATCGAAAGGAAGTAAGTAATTACCGAGGGATCTCATTATTGAACTCTATAGTTAAAATTTTTCATCAGACTCTGCTGAATAGGTTGTTGAAATATGTTGAGGATAATAATCTGCTGCCAGAGAATCAGTCGGGATTTAGATCGGGTCGTGGATGTATAGATAATATATTTACATTATCAAGTTTAGTCTCCATAAACACCAGGCTTCCTAGGCGGAAAGTGTTCGCGTCGTTTATTGATTTCTGTCGTGCCTTTGACACTCTGCCTCATGAACTGTTATGGAAAAAACTATCAGGAATGGGCATTAGTGCCCGATTTATTAATGTATTAAAATCAATTTACGGCAAGGCGGCCTTTTCAGCTGGCATCAACGGAAAGTTTACAAGGGATTTTGTGGTGGGACAAGGGATTTTGCAGGGGGATGTCCTCTCGCCCATCATCTTTGCTCTTTTTCTGTCTGATTTTGAACAATTTCTTAGAGACAGGGGTGCAAGTGGTCTTCAGATCGACGGTGAAACGGACGTTGTATGCATTTTTTATGCGGACGATTTAGTTCTGTTTAGTGACAACTATGCTGCGATGAATAGATTACTGAAACACCTCGATGAATATTGTGAGCAGAACGGATTGATAGTGAACTGTCGGAAGTCTAAGGTGATGGTTTTCAGGAGAGGTGGCTCTGCTAGGGGTTTGCGTTTCATGTGTGGCGGGGATAACTTGGAGGTTGTTAACAAGTATAATTATCTTGGTGTAACATTTTTTAGTTCGGGTCTATTTAGACAACAGGCGGAGGATGCTCTGAAGAAGGGGTTAGCAGCTATGTGTAACATTCTGGCTGTTATTCGAAAATCGCGAAACAATAGTGTGCAGTCATGGAAAAAACTGCTAGAAGCTCTTTGTTTATCATCCTCTCTATATGCTGCTGAGGTGTGTGGTTTGTCCTACCTGAACCAACTTGAGAGAGTCAAGATCAAATTCTTCAAATCTCTGATGTTTCTCCCAAGGAACACTCCGGATGTGTATGTAAGGAAGGAATTTGGTTTGTGGCACACTAAAGTTGACGTGGCAAGAAGAGTTTTATCATGGTGGGCTAAATTGTTATCAATGAATGACTCGCGTTATCCAAAAATATGTTTTTTACGTTTAAAAAAACTTGCACCAACAGATGATAGGAGGTATAACTGGGTTCACCAGGTCCAAATGTTGCTTGGTTCGGAGGGGGCTGAGGCCTTGAAGGAGATGGAGGGTAAGGGTAAATGTCACGGATTTTAGTAAGAAATATTTTCAATAGATGGCTGCACCGTCGGGGGCAATCCAATATTCGATTTATCTCTTGAACGGATCAACCGATTTTCAATCTGTAAAGTGTTCTGTAATCGTTATAAACAACCACAAGTGCGTACATTCAGTTTTGAATTTTAAAATTTTTTTTCATGGAGTTCCCGAGATTGTTTTACTCAATTTCAATTTTTTTGGAAAAAGCAACTAGTACTTTTGTAGCAAAGAATTTGGGCCGTAATCTTCTGGAGCACTCTTTAATTGTTTAGGAAATTGCTTTTTATTCTTATTTTTCCCACCAATAAACTTTTTCAACAAGGTAACCCGACGTTTCTGATCTCGAGCCGTCGAATTATGCTCAACAGTATTGGTAATACGCTGGCCGACAGGCTATCAGCTTGTTCAAAGGGAAGGCGAACTTGGACAAGTTCGAACTTAGGGCAAATCGCATCGCTTTGGGAAATACCGCTACAAATTTTGCTCGTATATTCTGCTCCATGGTGCTTTTCGCATATCAAGGAACAATTTTCCGTGTCTGTCTGTGTACATTCCCTGATGAAGGCCATGAGTGCCAGAAAAAAAATGGTTGCCACGAGCTGAAATTTAGAGGGCAGGTGCAGGTCGGGTCACTGATAGTCCCAAATCAAAATCATTTAAAAAATACTGTAAGCTTGTTAGCGCATGCCTGAACGTGCAATCCTTGTACAGCCCACAACTACCTTATAATCGTAGCAAAGAATTCAAATTTGGAGGGTGGATCTAGAATGAAACACTGAAGGTTCCATATGAGAGTCACCAAATTATAACGGTAGTATTCTGTTGAACACATGGAAATATAATTATGTAGCCAATTCCTTATAACGCCCATAAGTACCCGAAAAATGGTGGCAGATTTTTCGGATACGCACGGGTTGGACCAATATAATATAAATGGGTTGGATGAAATTCATTGAAATCGTGCCGTTCATCAGCTCAAATGAAAAATCCTTGGCACCCTCGTTATTTTACATTCTTGTTATTGTTATTCCAATAGCAAGTTATTTTTTATGTAATTGTATTCTTGTTATTATTATTCTATTGATATTTTTATTGCAATTGAATTATTGTTATTGCTATTATATTGATCATTCTCAACATATTTGTTATCTTCGGTCGTTGTCAGTGATATTTCCCTAGGCGTCACTTGTGAACCTCGAAACTGATAATATATAGTTGTCGCAATATATAATTATCGAGTGCAATTTTGCCTGAAACTTTTATTGAACTTCCTTCATTTTACGGCTTTTTTATGGCTTCGTAGGGTTTGGTGGACTATGAGAACCCTGCAAATCATTAGTTACTGAACGGCTTATTATGGAAATTCCAGTCACATAGGTACTTAGAAAGTAATAATTTAGAAAATGAAATCATCTAGATCAACTAGATACCAGTCAGATGCTAAAAACCAAACACCCTTCTTGATACCCTGACAGGATTCAGCCAAAATTTGGCTGTATCCTGATTTGATCCAGCAGCCAACTATTTCTGCCTGGTAAATCTTGTAGTTGAAGAAATAGGTGTAGAAGGAAAAATACACTTTTTGATGTGAACTCAGTCCGCCTGCTAGCTCAAATCAACAGGAAAGGGAAGGCATCGTTGCAAGGTGGGCTCAGGTAGAGGATTAGAGGGCTAACAATAGGCCCCATTGTTATAGTGATTTTCCCAGATGCCGTTCGATCTAATGATCCGATCTTCAATCTGAAAGCGGATTTGAATTCTTCGATTTTTTTCCTACAAAATTACTAGTTGCTTTTTTTTAAAAGGTTGAAATTGAGTAAAATAATTTCAGGAACTCCATGAAAAAAAAATTTTAAAATTCAAAACTGAATGTCCGCACTTGTGGTTGTTTATAACGATTACAGAACATTTTACAGATTGAAAATCGGTTCAGCACAATGTGGTGGCGGTTCTTGGAACTAAACCCGGGACATTTACCCTTAAGGCGTTTCGTGCCCGCGCGGACAGATTAATTTCTGGGCTGATATCTCAGTCATTTTCTGAGGATTTTGCAAAAGTTCAGGCATCTAAATTTAACTCATATTTTTGTCAACTGGTCTCGGAAGCACAAAGGTCGTCTGCGTATTTAGATTGTAGGGGGTTGTCACTGTATGCCAAATGACTAGTGGCACAGTTAAGATTGGCTGGGCATAAGAAAGTATGTTTTTACCTCACTGGTATTAAAACTATATTTGACGGGGATGTTTTTTGTCCGATATGCAATACCGGGGAAAGAGATACCCTAACCCACCTTTTATGCAGTTGCCCCTTTTTCAAGGGTGAAAGGAGAAGGTATCTTGGGAATGTCTTGCTGGACGAGGAGCATTTGGTTAGATTGCTAAATGTAGAAGGAACCCATGATTACGGGAAGCTAAATTGTTTCATTCAGACGGCTGTGAGGCAGCGTCAAGTAATTGTTAATGAGGGTTTCCTAAATTGAGTTTTGTAATTTCCAATTGGATGGAAACTTTTAGATGGTTAAGTATATGTAAATAAGTTTGTGAAAAGTTTGAGAAGTGAAGAGAATCATTTATTGATTGAAACACCTGTAAAAATTAGATTTGTCCGTTTGTTATATCTCACCATTTAGTGTATGGTTCAAGTACTTATTTATTTTACTCAGATGTGTGTTTTTATGCAACTCTTTGTAATGCCTTTAAGGCTTATACAAATAAAGTTCATTTCATTTCATTTCATATCATAAAGATTAATGTCATTAACTAAGAATGAAACATGGTGTGTCTAACGGGAATTCCATCCCCTTTAATCTAATACTAATACAAAAATCTCTTTGTCTGGAACCCATTACTGCGAAACGGCTCAACCGATCTTCACCAAATTTGGTAAGTTTATGCAGTAAGCCCGTCGGAAGGGACTAGGCTATTTTAGAACACTGTTCGCAATGCGCAACTGTGCGAAACTTCTAAATGGCCGGACCGATTTTGATGAAAATTTTTGCATCGTGCTCTACGGGGGCCTAAATAGGGGGTGACCCAACGTCAGAATCCATTTTTACCCCTGGCCCAGGAAATGACATAAAACTTCACAGCCTGAACGGCTGAACCGACTGGTTGAAAGTTGTGTCGTAGCCTCCTTTCTTCACCACCCATTTAAATAACTCTTTGAAATTTCCGCGAAATGTCTGGTACCAACGGCTCAACGACGGTGGAAAGGAAAAACGTCGCGAGGGCAGTGGGAGGCAGAAGTTGGCAGGTGATTTCTTGGGGACGCCCTTTCTAGGTGAAAAAGTAAGCAAGGCCTTTGACATGATACCACATACAAAACTAATTGAAACCTCGATTGAACTGAAATGCCATCTCTCTTTCATAAAATGGACTCAAAGCTTAGTGACCCAGGAGGTTTCAAGTACCTACTCAATTCCTCAAGGAACGGTACTAGTACCTCAACACTTGATAATGTACATTACTGTCATTTTCAAAGTAGAAGTTGAGGGTGAAATTGTATGCTTTGCCAGTGACTCAGTAATGATTGTCTTAGGGGATTCTTGGGATGAGGTTAAAATAAAGCTTTACAAAACCTCTAGGAAGTTAACAAATGGCTCGCAAGAAAAAGTTTGAGGTTGAATTTAATTAAGACCAAACTTCATGGCATTTTCCTGGTAAGCAGCTTCAGTTCCAAAAATAGGAAATATAATTTGCTACCAACACCAACATTGCCAGAACAATTGTGACTGTCCCTCCATATCACAAGTTAAAAACACAAAATATCTGGGTGTGATAATAGATCAATGTTTGGATTTGGGGTCTGTTAGGGGGCTGTTTAACAATCTTTATAAACTCATTCCGATATGTCGCGCAGTTAGAAACTTCATATCAGTGAAAATGAAAAGACAATTATGCCATGCAACGATTCAGTCACTGATTGTATACGGCATTGCGGCTTGGGGAACAACGCATACTTATATCTAAAATGAACTCCATATATGTCACGCAAAAAAACCCTAATAAAAATTCTATTAAAGAAGCACTGAAGATTTTCATTGGAGGAATTCTATGAATTCAAAGTACTCAATTTGTACCAGTTGTTGGAAAGAACTACCATTATCTACACATACAAAATGTTCTTAGATAATAAAATTGAAAAAAGTAGCCTTGTGACTAGGAGTGGAAAGCACCAAGCTTGAATAATTCGGTGGCACAGAAATTACATTTATGTGTTGGAGTGACTATATAATAATTTACCTGACGAAATGCCATCAGTTATGTCGTTCAAAAAGCAAATGAAGAACTATTTTTCATTGGGCGATATTTAAGTTGAAAATTGTTTTTCCTTTCTTGTTTTTAAATGATAATAAGTTTTTCATGTGTAATTTTTTATAATAATAAATTAATGATAGACTACAGGATGTTATCCAGTAAATCAAGTTACATTATTTTAGGTTATTGAAGACGCTCCTACTCCCAGCGCGAGTTTTTGCTCATAGGGAATTAGTATCATTCTAGATAATGTCTGGATTAATTTCGACCCTATATATTTGCATATTGTGGAAATAAATTAATTTTGAAAAATAGGTATTAATACAGGAGAGTAGTGCACAGCAGGAATCAATTCTTCCTCGCCTCTGTTACACACACAGAGCCAAATTACAAAACCAAAATATGTTGAAACAATTTACTCAAAAGATCAGTCTCCAAGGTTACGAAGCAATGCTTACAAACAACTCTAAAAACCCGTACGAAGTTTGGAATGAAAGGAAGGAGCGAGAGAATGACATTACAGGTTAAAGGAGTGATAGTGGAAGTGGATCCCCCGGAATCACTTACCAATCTTAAGGCAAAAATAGCAAAAGAAACAAAGTTTGAAGAAAGACCTCTCAGGAAAAAGCTACCAAAACTGATGGCCTGTGGGGTTCCAAGCGGCACCTCATTGGACCAGCTCAAAGATGCCCTACGACAACATGGTGAAGACGATGATAAGATTAACTCTCGAAAACTCTATCGTTTTCGAGGGAAAGAAGCTATAAACATGTGCTTTATAATCGACCCTGATACCCGACGAAAAGTAATCAAGGATGGACGACTGAATAGGATGGCACAGCATCGCAGTAAAAGACTTTTTTTAATAACAACGAGATGTTATAAATGTCGACGATATGGGCATACATCAAGACACTACAAAGCTGCAGTAAGTCTGGATTAGATGGATATAAGCACAGCGCTTGCACCTCTGGTAACAAGCACTGTGCAAATTGCTTATAAGCAAAATTACTACACATACACACACACGGTGCAAGAAGTGATAAGTGCCCAGAACATAAGAAAACTCCTGAAATGCTATTACGCCAAATACTATAGAGAGCCCGACAATTAACATCATTCAGATAAACCTGGACCACTCAAGTGGCGAAATGGCCGCTCTTAGGAACCGGAAATCAAAGGGAACATTTGATGTTGCGCTGATACAAGAACCATATATTATGTGTACGAGGGAAAATCGAAGGGCTTGGGTCTAAGATATTGCATAATTGAGGAAGGACCAGAGCCCTGGGCATCGATATTCATGCCAAACAAAATTTGAAATTCATAGTGTTTTCACAACAGAAACGCTTGCAGCTGTAAAAGTGAGACTGAGGATTCACGAAATTGACCTTGTATCACAGTACTGCGGTATGTATGAGGATTCATAGAATATTAAAATTCAACTTAATTTTGCGAGACAACTCTAAGGTCACAACTGCTATCGATACGAATGCCCATTCAGCTTCATGATACTGTGGGACAACCAACGACAGAGAACAATGCTTTAAATAATTGATAACCTCGGAACCTGTGACTCTGCTGATACTCTATATCCGTAGGTAAGGTTTTCGACTCATGCGGTAGATGTAACTCTGACGACTAAAAATCTGAGCAATAAAATGATCATCGAGATAAGAGTAGGATAGAGGGAGCACAGTACGAAAGGGGGACGTGAGGTATGGTATGGACCACGGATGCGAAAAGGCTTTCAACGATCTCCGCAAGTTGATCACAAGCTCACCACTTCTAAACATTTCAATGTCCTTTTTTGCTTACGGACGTAAGCACAGTTGGTATAAGTTGTTGTTTAGCTCAATGGAGGACAATTTTATCCGGTTGCCATGTGCGAGTTTGAAATTGAAGCAACCTGAGAAAAACTACATCGGTTGGGAATGGAACTGCTTCGTGTCATATTCGGGATAAACAAGTTTAGAGTTTATTTAGAAACACAAGAATTCGATCTGTGCACAGATCATAAGGCTTGGCTCATTAGATGGCAACTACGACAAATTTCAGATCTGATCATCACATTTTAGGCCAAAGTAATTATAGTTTTGATGAATATTGAAAGAATACCTTCCAACTAGAAGTAGATGGCATAGGTACCTTCTATCACCAGCGATCAGCATAACGACAACGAAATATAAATTAACAAGCCTGCGAATGCAAGCAATCTACTTCCTAGGTAAACAATACCAAGCATTAACTTAACTTGGCCCATTCATTGAGGCAAACGTAATTTACGAAAGAGATGCATAGGGTGAGCTGACCGGAGGCAGTTCATTGGTCCCACCCCCTCTCACCGGAAACATGATCAGTTCCACTGAGATTCGACAACCAGCGGATGCCAAAAACACAAATTTCTCATTACGGGCTCACAGAAGTCCTCTTCTTACATTCAGTCGACAGGAATTTTTCAGGGACGAACACCTTGATCGAAATTAGCGGAGGAATTAAACACCGTTACCGCCTACTCGGCAACTCATATGATCCGGCACACTCATCCGTCAACACTCAACGGCACCTTCGTTCCCACGGATGGCTCCACGAGGTGTGTGCAAAACCGGGGTATGACGACGACACAGCTGAAGAATTCCATCGCAAAGCAGATGAGTCAACGCACATCTGACCTTGAATGGCGAGTTGGACATATTTCTCTTTACAAAAGCCAATCCTACAGGCAAATTACAGTACCTAAGTCTGCGCACCCGTCCACCACCAACGAAGCAAGCCAAGAACTATCGAAGGAACCCAGGCTCCCAGGAGGATATTAGGGAACTAAGTAGCTAGTCGAAGAAAAGAGGACATGGCACCGATCAGAAGACAAACTGCTAGAATTATGTCAACCTACACGATGTGCCATTGTATATTGTACAGACAATGAAAAGAGTGCTGTGAAATAATGTTGTTTCTCGTTTTCTCCATTAGTTTTACATCCAACCCTGTTGTAAAGAGGCGCCAAGTGGGTTAGGATCTTCTCAACGCTCCTTAGGGAAGGACGAAAAATTGAGTGCAAATCGTAGTGTGAACTCTGGTAACAATTAGGTAAGCTGTGAGTCTTTGGATCCATGGTAGAGCCAAATTGCCTAAATTAATACCTGGATAATTTATTTCCGAGAGATTTTTCTCCCCTTGTTTATTACCTCTGCATGAACGGGTTTCCTCCTCGAAAGGCCGCCGCATTGTTTTCTTTTTCCCAACGCTCCATTTTTACCTCGAACTGCTGAGAACGGCCAATAAAATGTAGGGGCTTAATTGGATTTTCCATGGTGAGGAACAGGCTTCGGAACATATTGACTAGGTTTTTATCTTTAAAAAACCCTCCCTTCCCCACCTCCCCTCCCTTCCACACCACACCTTAATCACACTGACCCAATGGGTACAACTGCTCATTAAGGGTGAGAATTCCTTAGGCACTCATGAAACTAGATTCAATAGGAGTATAAATAACGAGATGGAAAAAAAAAAGAAGTTTCCTAGGTGTGGCAAATAGCTCACTCGTAGGTCGTACATTCATATAGGTTCTACTGATTACTGATAACTGAATTAAATGGCTCTACTGAAAAAATGGCATATTTTGAGGTGTTACAGTTTTTTGCCAAACCAGCAATTCGGTCTGCTGGATTTCATGTATTGAATTGCTCAGCCTAGAAATCAGTTAATAAGAATAACAACATTTATCACTGTGCTAGTCTCTAACCACTGTCTAGTATTCTCTAAATAGCTTCCTGTACATGTTTTTTATTCTTTTTTTTCTTATACTGAAAAACATGAAGCACATTTGCCGATGAAAATCACAGTCGAATTTTGAAGACATCATTCATTTAAACATTCGGGAACAAACCATAATCTAAGTGGGGTGCTCATTGCAACCATTCATCCGTAAGTTATGATTGATCCACATACACTGCGTTCTTTCACTCATTTAAGTGTTTTGAATGCATATATTGCAAAATTATGCACACACACACACACATTAGCCTGGAAACTACATAGCAATCAATGTTACCAGTGAAGAGTTTTAGAGGAACACAGAAGAAAAGGAGTATTTTTAGAAAAGGTAAAATACAGAACTAATTACTGATATATATATATATATATATATATATATATATATATATATATATATATATATATATATATATATATGAGTAAGAGGTGCCTTGAAAAACCAATTTATATCGGTAACTAGATGATAATGATAAAATGAAACAAATACGTTGAACTTAAGGGGGTGGCAGCCAGGATGCGGGTGGAAGAATCGATACATCTGCGCGCGCATCTTTTCTCCTCCTTACTGGTTATAATTCCCAATTAAGATTACTTACCTTTCATATATTTAGGCCCCTCAATACCTTCCCACACAACTCCCTAATAACCCCTATCAAGTGAGCACGGGGTTGTTCCCGTGTAACTGAGAGCACTCGCCACCGCTTATCGAGATTTCCCCATTACCAGCACCCCGAAACCAAAGAGGCTGGTCTACAGAGCGAACCAACAGCTCGTTCTATGCGTATAACGGTAGCGAACTGATGCCACCCCATCAATTTCATACTTCCTGTCGAATTTCACCCCACCGCACCGTTTCAATTTGACATGGATTCCGCAATCTACACTACATTTCCGGGGTTAAAACGAATACTACTACAACTACAGGAAACTCATGGATATGTGTGATTCTCCAACGTCATCTAACTTTCGCGCGCACGGAAATATTAAAAATCAATTTAATAAATTATGCTTGATTAAAACTCAGCTGTTCACACCTCGCAAGTGGCTCCGCTCCGCCCCTTAATCCCGGATGTTAACTATTATTTAATTACTTCGAATGAAACTATGAAACATGGTACTTACATGCTCCTGCTCAAAATGCCGATATTGAGGAAGCAAGTGGGGTCTCGAGCGGGTGGGAATCAGTGGGAAGGGGAAACGTGAACTATTTCAAGGTAATTCTGCACTGAAAAAAGTTTAATTTCAATAGGAGTTTTCGGCAAAGAGTGTAGGTACCTACCTGCTGCAAATAAGAAGCTACCACCACAGGGTTTTCCACGCTTGAGCTTCCTAAATTAATTTGTATTTAAAAGCGTCGGCTCTCAATTTACGACCTCTCATATGAGTAATCAAAGAGTTCCATTTTTTATTACCACCCTTGCATGTTTGACCATACTTTCCAACCTTTTGTAGCCCAAGGAATCAATGTTTAACGAACTTTTTTTTTCTCGTTATTTTCCGTGCGAAACGTCAGATAACATGAAAATGAGGAAAATAAAATTTATTTGTTGTTGGTTCAAATTTTCAAATGTTATTGCTGTAAGCAACATTGGGTCGCTATGGGACGGACGTTGAAAGACTTTATTGCTTAGCAGCTACACTGAGCGGAGGTTGCATGGAAAATTCATCAATTCACATGCATAAATATGTAATCATAATATTCAATATTCATTTTGATTTATTAGTTTCAATAATGAACCTTTGGAATAAGTTACGTAGAATCCGAAAATGGAATAAAAACTTAGCCACGCCGTACTTCGTTTCTTTCTCAGTTACCATGAAACAAAATTAATGAAATTTGGTTTCTAAGTCCCATTTGGGGTCTAGTTGGTCCGCGAAGCTCGGCGTTGCGTTCAGTTATCTCTAAGGAGTGGAAAATAAGGGCTGAAATTTCCCGAACGCTGTTACCTCGATTTTTTTACGTTTTTTGAGCATTGTGCGTACGTCCACCCGTTCGTTCACAGTAAGGCCGTGAAATTTGTACGGAAAACCTTCGTCAACATGATCGTGAATGAAAAGGTATACATCCACCCAGAATATCATTGCTAGGGAACACCTGATTATAATCAAGCACGGCTGTATGAAATCGAGTTGGTTTGAGAAGGTCCGATGCGATCCAGGTATCACGTCGTCAGAAATGACAAAGGAACAAAAATGATTCAGTAACTGACTGAAGTAACTCAGCTATGAATAATAGTGAAATTGAGTTGGTTATTCAGTGATATTACTTCATTTGAAGAATGATGATGATATTTTGGATTTTGTTGATACATACCTACTTTTTGCAGCGTTTTTAACTTTCGCTAACGTTATACTTCATGAATAACAACAAATAATTAATGATATAATTCTTGAATCCGCCGCATATTTATGAGCTGGCCTCAGTACTCGATTTAGGGATTTCCTGGGGGAAGCAAGAGGGTAGGAATAGTAAACCTAGAGTCTGTTATCCAGGTAAATAATAACCGTTGTGTAATAATATGCAACGTTTTTCTCTAGTATCTGAATAAAAAGCTGCAAATTATGATACAACGGTTTATAATTTTCGGCGCCGCGCCGCGCTCATGAAGTTTTCAGGGCGCCGGAGCGCAGACATTTTTCTACCGCGCCGCATCGCTCTACCGAGAGAGCCATCCTTCTTTTTTGACTGAAGTGTCGCTTATGCATATACAGGATCGGAAAGGGTCATGTATTATAGCGATATCTTGTTTTAGTTCACTTTATATTTGGAATAACTGCATCTTCAGAAACAGTCCGTCATTGGTAAATCATCAAGGAAATCTTACGAATTCGTAACAGTGGCAACATGATAACATTGATGACCGTGGCTTTGTATTCCCATCTCTCTTCCCTTCTTCCTCTCAATTTATTTGAACCCTTATTGAACCCTCGCGATATCTTCCTCTTCCCGCGATGGCCAAACGTAGAGGCACCTCGGTAAGTTCTTCCTTTCCTATAAAAACCTTTCTTTTTTCCGTTGATAATTTCGTCACGGTAATTTTCTTGCACCGAATTTAAAATTGCCGGTTCCTTCCCCACCAGTTATATATCTCCGAAATTCGGATAGAATTCATTCACACTGTTGCATAATGTGATCCGTGGCAACATTACTAATTTAGTAAGTGGGCTTTGCCTGCGTCTCGAATTTAATAAATAAATAAAAATTAGTCAAGGATTAAAACTTTACATTGCAGTTTAAGGATGGCTAGTGAAATGTTAGAATGAAATGTAAGATAATAATCATAGGAGTGTAAGGATGAAATGTAAGGTCACCGTGGGAAGGAAGAAATGTAAGGGCTGGATTAAGTGAGAATGCCTAGGAGTTAGATAGATCTTTTGCTGAAGTGTAGCCCCTCCGTTGCCCCCGGTAGCTCCCTTGAAATTAATTCCCAGCAGGACAGCCCCCTCCCTCTTAATAATGGATAGGCTAATGGCCTTAGTGGCAAGCCCTCGATCTGGGAGAACGCAAGTGGGGCACATGAAAAACTTGGGATCGATATTTTTCTTATACCAAACCTCTCACTGACTAGAAGTACGCTATCCCTCATGCCCATTAAGGGGCTTTGAACTTTGTTGCAATGTAAGGGCCGAAAACCCCTACTTATCTAGTGTACCACATGTGGGGACATCCATCATCAAGTGTGATAACTTCATAATTAGTCTTGGTCCAATCAAATCGCCGTTCATTTATCATTCTTAATGAATGGAAGCTCTTCTCGACTTGGACTGAGAGAAGGGACCGCTTAGTTTCAGTGGTACCATCTTGGTGGTCCAATTATATTGAGAGGTCTGGGAAAATATTCCTATAATGCAGAAACTACGAACCCACAATTTGAACCATTGCCATTGGAATCCCAAAACATGACTCTGATATGAAGGAGGATTGACGGCCACTCAGTATGAAGGAAGGAATGAGCCAAAACCCGTTCGTTTTCAGTAATACAATCGGGTTGCAATGAGAGTTGATTGCACTTATAACGACATCGGGCCACCACAGTGGTACTGGTCAATGCGTACACACTATGCTGTGTAAAATAGTTGCTAAATACTGAATATTATTTAATTGCCCTTCAACTGGATGTTAGGTAGGTACATCCTATTGCACTAGGTGCCTTGTTAATAGAGGCGGACGACTGGATCTGCAAATTTGATAGTTGAACCCACAGCAATGAGCACTATCGAATTATTTTATTTTATTTTTATAATCGATATATTTGTTATATCAGTAGCATAACAACTGAGATGGTCCATTAAGTTCATTTGCTATAATATGATAATATCAACTGTTTATAGAGTTCCTAGCCCAGTGGCTGTAACTCAAGAGAACACTCAATTACTATACTTGTCACACTGTCACATCACAAGGTCGAGAGGTTTTGATCTATCAAGCCGCCGGATGACGTTGCTGTTGTCTAGGAGTTGAATAACTTCCGGATTCATGTGTTTATGAAACCGCTGTTCGTGTTTAATCCCATGTTGCTTGGCCACTTCGCTGGCAGACTCCATATGTCTCGATGGAAGTCATCATTTCTGATGTACCAAGAGGCGTTGAAAATACTCCTTACTACCTTTTTCTGAAAAGTTTGTATAATCTTGCTGTTTGTTTTTTTAGTACAGCCCCAGAGCTGGATACCGTAAGTCCACACAGGTTTTAGGATTCGCTTGTAGACGAGCAATTTGTTAAGTACAGGTAGTTCAGAATACTTGCCGAGCAGCCAGTACATTTTTTTTAACTTGATATTTAATTGGTTTTTATTTATTTTATTTTATTGCATGCTCCTCCCATCTTAATTTGGCATCAAGAGTCATCCCTAAATACTTTGCTGTATTAGCGTAGGGAATCTTTTGTTCATTCATCATGACTGTTATCGTTGTTATGTTCTTGTTCGCAAAGTTAGTAGGAATACATTTCAGTTCATCAAGCTCGAGACGCCATTTTTTGGTCCAAGCACTTACATCATCAATAGAATGCTGTAATTTCCTATTTGCTGCCTGTATTGAGTCACCAACCGCAAGTATGGCAGTAGGTATCATCAGCAAAATGGCGATAGTCGTGTTTCCATTGTTAGGTACATCACGTGTATACAAAAGTTATAGTAAGGGCCCAAGCACGCTTCCTTGAGGGACACCTGCCCTTATTTTCTTGAGACAGGAGTACTCTCCTTCGTGTTTCACTCTGAAATATCTTTCAGTAAGGTATGATTTCAAAATTTGAAAAAGTGGCTTCTGTAAGTCTCTCTCAAATTTGTACTCTCGCGCTTGATGCCAGACTGTCAAAAGCTTAGGAAACATCCAGGAAGACATTTGCACAAACTTGTTTCTTTTCTAGACAGTTCTCTATTACATCAGTTTCGCGATGCACTTATTCTATGGTAGAGTGTTTTTCTCTGAACCCAAACTGATGGTCGGGGATTAGCTATTTCTCTTGAACGAATGGCTTCAGTCTTGTATCAGTAATCTCTCAAAGAGCTTAGATATTACTTGTGGCAATGATATCGGTCTGTAGAACTTTTTGTTCATGGATTCTTTCCCAGGTGTCAGTATCATGACAACTTCTGCCACTTTCCAGCAGCGGGGTACATATTTCAGTCTCAATGCCGCGTTTATCAGTTGCAATAGCATTCGCACGCCTTCTTCTGGAAGTTGCTTAGTACATTTCGTGATATGAGATCATATCAGGAGCTTTGTCCGTTTTGAGATTGCAAATTTCATTTTTCAGTTCACTGAGCGTTACTAGTTGTAGGAACTGTATATCCGTCGAGGACACCATCGGTAGGTCTCCTTCATCACTATTCTTGGGGAATGGCACATATTTGTTCTCGAGGTGTTCAGCAAAGGTCTCATTCAATAGGACTTTTTGCCCGTTCCGCATAATCTTTTTTAATGGGAGGTACATGTTCCTTCGGCTGCTTGAATGCTTTGGTAATCTTCCACAGAGAATATGCCGTATCTTTTTCCGGATTCCGGATTCTATTGATATCCTCGGTGTTCTCAAAGTTGAGGATGAAAAAAACAAAGGCTTCTCTTTACCAGCACCGATTTTCCCTTATCACCAACTTCCTAGCGAATAATGACAAAATTTGATAGAGGTAGACCACTGAGACACGAGTAACTGCAATGTTACTAATATGTTCACGCCTCAGCGTATTTTAATTTGTTTTCTGTGTTCTACATAGAATCTTGTACGAATCCCGTTATGTATGTATACTGCTATAATGATTTCGACTGTTCGGGAAGAAGTTCACAGTGCTAAGTTCGCAGTGATTAGTGTGCGATTCAAAATATGTATCAAGAGGGGGAAGAATCCTCTAACGTCGTCGACGGCAGTCCTGTCTCGCCTTCTAATGGCTCTCTTCATCCCTTCGAGATTTCTTCGTCCTCGCCAAATTTGCGAATCGCCATCTTTCTCTGCAGTCCCGGTCATCAGTATCCTGGACTCCATCAAAATTTCTTTTGGATTTCAACCTGTAAGTATCTGTCAACCTCGACTGTCTCCCCAGTATCGTCTTCTTATACCACGATCGTAGAAATCAAGAATTTTGATTTCGCTCAAAGGTTCGAATCGAAGGAAGCACCTCATCTCGTCTTCGTCCCATCGACGACTCGATTTTGGTCACCGGCACTTCCTCATATTTCCATCCCGAATCCCCTCTGGTCAGCACGACACTTTGTCTGCCACCCTGGTATTACGGTCTGCTGTACCATATTAGGTGTCCTGGTGCATAATATATTCAAGATTCGAGGTAGGCTTCGCCAACACAAATACTTAAATCGACAGTCCACGTGGATACGGAATGCGAGTGTCTCCCCATAGTCAGGTCAAATTTATCGTGTCCAACTTTCACTCGAACAATTATACAATTCAGTAGAAAATTGATAAATTGTCTGTGCAAACTTTATTCACTATAAAAGGTAGGTATTATTATTTGCCTTTTAAATATTTCTATCCGGAGCTGCGTTAGGTATTCTTTTTTTTTTCATTATCTGGTAGGACCATAATACTTGCTTATTCTTTCAATAAATGGTTCAGTTAGGAAGACAATGGTGTTTGGCATTTGTCACCCACTTCTTATATTGTTCACAAAACATAATTTCATTTATGTTTAACCGGGACGCATTACCTTAGTTACCTCCTCATTGAATGACAGAGATCTGTTCACTTTGTTCTTTTGAGCTTAGGTTGGTCCCATTTCAATAGTGATCCTTTTTTCATGAGGTAAATGTGGTAAAAAACAGGGAAAAAGCTTTCCTTCCAATCGGATAAAATGTTTTTGGGTATAACTTCCCAAAACCGTAAAAGGGAGTCAGTTACAACCAGAATTGAAACTTACGATGAAAAGAGGGGAAAGTAGGTATAGTAATGAGCAGTTCGAAAATTAACAAAGATACTCGAAAATTGGCTATAATATCGGCAAGAAAGAATAGCGCTCACCTGTTGCAGGATCCAACTCAGGTACTCCCCGGCCGGGAGCATTAGATGACACGAGATGATTGTGAGGGGAGGCGGACCTCCAACATGCACACAGTCAAGCCAAATTTGGAGGAAATATTTACTGACGTTAATAAGCAAGTAATGCCCAGTCTAGGCTCCCAAGGAAATCGTCTGATGCGATCAACTGAAATGTCGAATAAATTAGACAATGTTACCTTAACAAAATTATAAATTCGTAACTGGAGAAAAGGAGGACTGAACCGGCAGGGGAATCGTCTATCATGTATTACACTTTCCCGTGGGGAGGGGAACCTATTGGGCTCTTAGTAGAGCAGTAGATTCAAATAGTAGGTGCTTATTTGGCCAAAACAGATAATGTTACCCTCCTTCCCACCACCCCTCCCTCCTACAACAACTACGAAGATCGTTCACAGAGCAGTAATAATGGTGTCTTGAATAGTAGCTCGTAAAATAATAGCTAGAATGTGAGAGATGTCAAGGTGAGGTGGAAGACCTGCAGCATATCGTAGTGGAATGCCCTCGTTAGCAAGCCGAAGAAAATGTATGTTTGACGACCTAGCTGCAGAGATAAAACAACCCTGCAGCCTGCCTTAACTCCTCCAGTCAGGCTCAGTTGATGTGCATAAAGTGTTGTACAAGTTCCTCAAATACAGCGACATATCCCTTTGAGTCCCGACACAATATGAATTGTGTGTACATTTTTCCCGACACAGATATGATTTATTTTTAGTATTTTATACTGGTATATTTTTAATTCAACTTTTTAACTAGGGAGAAAATGTAACAACTACATTCAAGTATCACCTCCTATGGCTGTATGTACAACCATTGCCAAATAAAACTTATTATTAACAAATAAACAAAAAAACCGCTGAAAATTGTCACACAACGGTTCATTATTTACCTGTATAGGTGCCCCTTCAGCGTAGATCACTGTTTTCTGTGGTCAATACCTACCCTCGTGCTCCCTCCAGGAAAATCCTAAATCAAGTACTGGAGCCGGGCCGGGAATTACAGTTTCATAAACATGCACAGGATTCAATAATTCAATAATGAATTATTTGTTGTTATTTATGAGGAAGCATAAGGTGAGTAATAAACCGTTGTGTAAGAAATAATAAACCGTTGTGTAATAATTACCTGTAAGGTGACCCTTCTGCGTAGATCACTTTTTTCTGTGGTCAATACCTACCCTCGAGCTCCCCCCTGGAAAGCCCTAAATCGAGCACTGGAGCCAGCCCGGGTATTGCAAATTCATAAGAATGCGAGGGATTCAGTAATTGAATCATCAATTATTTGTTGTTATTCATGGAGCACAGGTTAAGTAATGAACCGCTGTGTAATAAACCGTTATGTAATCATTTACCTGTATAGATGCCCCTTCTACGTGGACCACTGTTTTCTGTGGTCAATACCTACCCTCGTGCTCCCCCCAGGAAAGCCATAAATTGAGTACTGAAGACGGCCCGGGAATTACAGTTTCATATAAATGCGCGGGCATTTATCACTAATAAATTATTTGTTGTTATTCATGAAGCATAACGTTTCTTCAAGCTGAAAAAGCACCTATAAACAAAATCCAAAAGAGTCTCATCATTCTTCAAATGAAATAATATCACATAACAACCAGCTCGACTTCACACAGCCATCCGTGATTGTAATCTGGTATTTCCTAGCAATGATATCTGGGCTGGATTTATCCGTTTCATTCACGATCACTTTGACGAAGCTTCCCGGTGCAAACGAACGGCTGGACGTACAGTACTCCGGGTGGTCTAAAAAAAAAAATTCATTAGTTTGAGATCAATTTATAACGTAAAAAACCATGCTCTTCCACTGAAAGTTTTTCGAGCTATGGCGTTCTGAAAGTTTCTACCCCTATTTTTACCCCCTATAGATGATTCACAGTAACGCCGAGCTTCGCGGACCAACTAAACCCCAGACGGGACCTACAAACCAAATGGCATGCATTTTGGTTCATGGTAACTAAGGAAAGTGCGAAGAACGGCGTACGGACAGAAATTTTTTGGTTTATTATTTTTAATGATGAACCACATCGTCGAATCGGGCATGAAACAATCCCCCCCCCCCCCCCCCACAAAATTTGATGGTTTTCGTTTCAAGGTACGTAGACTCCGAAAATAGAATAAAACAAACTTCTGTCCGTCCGCCGTACGCCGCGCCGTACTTCTAACTTTTCTTAATTACCTTGAACCAAATTAATGAAATTTGGTTTCTAGGTCCCATTGGGGGTGCAGTTGGTCCGCGAAGCTCGGCGTTGCTGTCAGTAATCTCTAAGGGGTGAAAAATAGGGGGTTGAAATTTTTAGGACGCCGTAGCTCGAAAACTTTCAGTGGAAGGGTATGGTTTGTTTTACGTTTTTAAATGGATCTTGAACTAAAGAATTTTTTGAGACCACCCGCAGCATTGTACGTCCAGCCGCTCGTTTGCGCCGAAAAGCTTCGTCAACATGAAAGTGAATGAAACGGTATAAATCAGGCCCAGATATCATTGCTAGGGAACATCTGATTATAATCATGGATGGCTGTATGAAGTCGAGTTGGTTGTTCTGTGATATTACTTCATTAGAAGAATGATGCCTCGTTAGGATTATGTTTATAGGTACTTTTGCAACTTGAAGAAAATTTATGCTTCATGAATAACAACAAATAATTTTTTAATGATAGAATTATTGAATCCTGCGCATTTTATGAAACTGTAATTCAGTACTCGATGTAGGGCTTTCCTGAGGGGAGCACGAGAGTAGGTATTGACCACAGAAAACAGTGGTTTACGCTGAAGGGGCATCTATAAAGATGAATTATTACACAACAGTTATTACACAACGGTTTATTATTTACCTTATAATTCGTGAATAACAACAAATAATTTATGATTTAATTATTGAATCCCGCGCATTTTTATGAACCTGTGATACCCGGCCCGGCTCTAATACTCGATTTCGGGCTTTCCTGGAGGGAGCACGAGGGTAGGTATTGACCACAGAAAAAAGTGATCTTTCGCAGAAGGGGCATCTATACAGGTAAATAATAAACCGTTGTGTAATAATTTGCAGCGTTTTATTCCATTTTTGGATTCTTCGTACCTTGGATCGGAAACCATCAAATTTTGAGGAAGGGGGGGGGGGGGGGGTGTCATGTCGATTCCAAAGGTTCATTGTTGAAAATAAGAAACCAAAATAGTAGCTTTTCTCCCGTCGCCTCGGGCCTTTAGGCCATATATTTATTCTGCAAATTATTTGTACCATATTATACACCATTCCTGTGAATAAAACGCTGCAAATCCCTGCACAACGGTTTATTATTTTGTACAGAACACCTTTCTGTTACAGAGCACAGCTCTCTGTATAGATAACCCGTCTGCATAATGTAATTTGTACTATTCTATATACATTATGTAGATCGGAGACCCTCCGTAGGTTAGTAACTAACCCCGTACTCGTTACTAGGTATCTACCTAAATCACGAGTTAAATGTTGCCAAAATAATTCTGTCGATGACAAACAGTAACTAAAATAGCAAAAATAAAAGCAAATAAAGTTTGAAGGGAAATTGTTGATGTGGAGTGAAAAAAGTTGCAAAAGTACCTACCAACAAACTCCAGCCCCTTCTACGCAGATAATAATAATGAACCGTTGTGTAATAATTTACCGTTGTGCAATAATTTACCATTGTGTAATAATTTACCCATCAATAATACTTCAACGTTTGTTCAAGGTTCAATACCTATCAACAATCTCCAAAAGAGCCATCATTTTTCAAATGAAATAATATCACAGAACAACCAACTCGACTTTATTCTCCGTGAATATAATCAGGTGCCCCCTATCAATGATGATCTCGGGCCAATTTCCGATATTTGGGAAATTTCATTCACCCTGCTGTTGAAAAAGCCTGTCGGTGCAAACTTCTGGGCCTTACTGTGAACGAACAGCTGGACGTACAATGCTCCGGGTGGTCTTAAAAAACTCCCAAGTTCGAGAACTATTTAAACCGCAAAAAATTCGAGAAAACGGCGTCCTAGAGATTTCAAACCCCAATTTTTCACCCCTTAGGGATGACTGAAATTAACGCCGAGCTTCGATGACCAACTAGACCCCAAATGGGACCTATAACCCGAATTTCGTCAATTTTGCTTCATGGTAACTAAGAAAAGTGCGAAGTACGGCGTACGGACAGAAATTTTTTTATTGCATTTTCGGATTCTACATACCTTGAAGCGGAAACCATCAAATTTTGAGGGGGGGTTATACTTTTTTTTTTTTCATGCTCGATTCCAAAGGTTCATTATTGAAAATAATAAGCCAAAAAAAGTGCGAATGAATTGAACTGAACAACTAACCGCCACAAAAGGCGTGACCACCGATTGTGTGGTCACACATGTGTGAGACTTTGAACTTTAGTTCGAAACTATAAGTTTCAAATTCAGTTATTTTGGAATAGAATAATTTTAATTCGTGAACAAGCTAAATAGGTGTATATATGAATTCCCATGTCACTTTTTTGGCATCGGCTCGTTGTACAGTTATATTGGTTGTTGTTTTTTCTTCCGTACCGGTCTATGCAGATCATCCTTTCTTAGTTCAACCTCTCAAAGAAAGCTGTTGTCAGGTAATGAAATGAAGTCATCATTCCAGTTCGCTGGAACCCCTCTGAATTTTCCCCATTGAACCTTTCTTATTTCGTTTGCAAGGTGTTGTATTGTTTGGATGAACTTGCAGTAAAAGGACAGGTAATTCTATTCAGTCGGAGAGCTGTTCGATGCAGTGCGTGTTTTCTTCTATCCTATTACAATAAATTAAACCGCCGTGTCTCGCTTCGTTAGGCGGACTTCTAGTTCTTATAACCAGAGTGTGCGCAGAGACAGTTTTCAAGGGGGAGTTACAAACTTCAGCAGTGACTGCTTTTTGCTCATCGAAGTGACTAATTAGAATCTAGGGAATTAGTTTCAGGTGAATATGTAGGTAACAATACCTACCAATATGTTTGGTGAAAAACGAACTCTTCGAATTTCTTCTGCTAACAGCAGCCGCATAGAGGGCAAATGAAAGTATCAGCGCGACCTCGAAAACATTCATAGGTACAGACTGAGCCGTATTTGAAAGCAAACATGATTTCCCGGTTGAACATGACTGAACCGAGTTGAACATGATTTCTCGTTTGAACGTGCGCAACGTATGACAGGTAGGTACCGATACAATGTTGATGGTATTCATATGGGATATCTAAAGAAGCACCACATGCATGCGCATGAACCTAATCGTATTCGTCTGTCTATTAGATCTTGGCACTATACTTGAAGTAAACGATTTGCATTCTAAACCGTAAATTTTAAGACTGCAAGGCAGCAACACGTCACTTTCTAAATAAGAAAGGGAGGACGACTTCGAAGTAGCGGGAGAAAGATATTTATTCAAAGAAATTAAAATGCACAACAGGAATCAACCCATTGATTAGAGAGTAAACGTATGATGACAAATTTTCTCATTGAGCGACAAATGACGGCACGTCATTGGGACAGTTTGATCGAGAAGTGACAATATTGGAGGTCCCGTGAACGGTTTCATAATCACAACATAAAACTGATTTTGGAGGGATCTCGCAAGTATAATAAAGATGGAGGCAATACGGTGCGATGAAATGAAGAATGAAGCACGAGTGAACCAGCCAGAGTTTACTGTAACCGATCTGTAAATGTTAATACGCACAAACATAATACGGCTTGCAATCTGCCGGAGGTCTGAACAATGACACTGTTATGCTTACCTGCTTTACTAGATATCAATAATTTTACATACTAATTGAACAATTCTTATATTTACATGATGTATTTATAGTAGTCGTTTTATAGGTTCTTATTTTAATGCAACAATTAGGTAACGATAACAATTTCATGGCATGCTAAGGCATTTCATTATTTTTTCACTGCAGGTTTTTTGCTATTTCATCAGGCATAAATTAATAGGTACCTACATACATCTACTGATTCGTAAAAGTTAATCGGTGTAAAGCCTATCAGCCAGGTGTAGTATGGTCGTTTTTAGTCTTTTTTTTTGGGTCATAATAGATTGGAATTTTAGACCTTTTATTTTGGGATGCGGGAGCGTCCCGCCCGCCAAGAAACGGAAAACCTACAGCGTCCAAGACACTGGTTTAAGGCTAAATGTAACGCTTTTAGTTGCAAAACCTGCCACCACGTGGCAGCACCAAAATGAAGGAAATTTCCTTGACTCCTCACAGGAGAACGAATCAAGATATTTTGAATCTGAAAACGGATTTGATAAGATATCAACCCATAGTTTGGACGAAATTGGTTTAAAAAATTTGCACAATTTTTTTGCGCACTGTTCAAAAAATTTTTTGATTAAATTGAAACTTTTTTCAAAAATGTGGCCTTATACAGCAGTGTGCCCATGCATACAGTGTACAAATCCGTTTTCAGAATTTCGATCGGTCAAAAATTACGATCGTAATCCTTAAGATTGGTGAAACAATAGATTGGAAACAATAGTATGGCTGACGGGGTGGAGGAGTGCGCGCGCGAGAGGGGGGCAGTTTGGTGAGGTGGGGCCCGCCGCCTCGACCCCTCGGCCGCTTGGACCCCTCGCATGAACATTCTCGGAATCGAGTCTTCCTGATGTTGGTTGGAAAAGAAGTTTTGTCTGTGAGCAGGATTGGGTCATAGCCAAGTCAAATTGGACTTGTGCTTGCTGCCTAATAAATGTGCACTAGCTGGAAATTATTTTAATCGAATTTGGGCATAATACGAGTAATGTGAGTTTGCGACCGACTCTGGCTTGTGCTAAACTCTTGAGAGCCAAAAAACTGCGAAATTTTCGGACCTTTTTCAGCTTTTTCGCTTCTCGAAAACTATTTTCACTATAATTATGCTAGAATAAGGAGCATAAAATTGCGCGTCGATTGGAGTTTAGTACGTCAAAATCGCTTCAGCCATTTAGCTAAAATCGCCAAAAATAAGTCTTATTTCGATTTTTCCCAAATTTGTCGATACGTCCCTAAAATTTTGATACGTGATTCCTAAAAGCACATATTTTTCAAAATAGGCTCAAATTTCACATTTTTAGACACTTTTTCCCAAAATTGGTATTTTCGGAAACTGGCGGTGCGGTATCCTAGAGTGTGATTGTCTATTAGAAGATGAATAAATCGTTTTGGTTTATTATTCTGTGAATAATACACCTATGTAGTCGTTCAGCAAAAATTTTTTGGAACACCCCCTCAAAATTTTTTCTTACACGTTTCAAGGTGTCTAGATTCAAAAAATGCAATGTCCGTCGCCGTCCGCCGTGTCACGCATAACTGCCTCAAAATTGGTCCAATTGAGTCGAAATTTGCACCAAATACTCATCTAGGGCAGACATGGTGCCCGCAAGCTTTTCAGCTCGATCGGACCAACGGTTTGGATTTTATGGACAAAAAACTGGCAAAAATGAGGCGTTTTTTAGGAGTTTTGAAGTGAAAACCGTTGAACGGGTAGTAACGCCCATAATTACCGTAAAAATGGTCGAATGTGATTCAAATTTGGAGGGTAGGTGGGGGTTGGTCCAAAGATGGTATCTATATTAGGGATGTTTGTTACCTAAAAGTATCGGAAAAAACACGGGAAAAACGAATTAATGGCACATTGTTTATAATGGTGAAAAAATTGTTTGACATTTTGATATTGATGGAGTACAGTTCTATATGTCCGCAAGAATAATAAACCCATGTGACAAGTACTTTGCAGCGTCTTTTATTTACTTTTGTACATATACCTATTGTGATAACATAAATAGGTATATATATGCTTTTTGCCGTGAAAAGAATCACAGTTTCACAGACAGACAAAGATTCGAATTTATAATATAACTAGCATGACCGCTCGCTTCGCTCGCTATCCGAGATTCGCTGTACGCAGTATCGTACTTAATTCCGACGTTGCACAACTTGGGAGCCTACTGGATATTGGTGCCAAATTTGGTCGATATCCGTCGAGCCATTCAGGAGTTGACCATGGTCGACCATATTTCCGCTATGGTGAAGGGGACCGAAAAATTCCGACGTTGCCCAACTTGGGAGCCTACTGGATATTCGTGCCAAATTTGGTCGATATCCGTTGAGCAATTCGGGATTCGACCATGGAGGGGCCCATGGATGCGCTATGGTCGACCGCGGGGGTAGTCCGAAGGGTCGTTCGTAGATAGAATTTCACGTAGATTACGAATACGCGATAAAAAATAGGGGTTACCATTTCAATTAACGAAGTTGACCATGGTCGACCATAGTTCCGCTATGGTGAGGGAATTAAAAATACGACTTTGCACAACTTGGGAGCCTACTGGATATTCGTGCCAAATTTGGTCGATATCCGTCAAGCCATTCAGGAGTTGACCATGGTCGACCATAGTTCCGCTATGGTCAGGGAATTAAAAATGCGACGTTGCACAACTTGGGAGCCTACTGGATATTCGTGCCAAATTTGGTCGATATCCGTCGAGCCGTTAGGCCGTGGGAAGACGGACAGACAGACAGACTCACTCACTCACTCACTCACAGAGATTCGTTTTTATAATATATAGAGATAAGGATAATAAGGATAGAGATAGACATAATAATAACCCCTACACATATATCCATGTCACGAGGTATCTGCTTACAGAGTACCTAGATAGTTCCTCTTATGAACTCGCCAAAAAGGTTGCCCAAATTCCAAGAAGCCGACACTTCGATTTGATTTGGATTTGATTTTTTCGAAATCAGGGTGACGTTTATGCAACTGTGTTTACATAACTATTATAGTCGATGAATCTGAATGGTATTTACTTTGCCAACAGTATGTACCTACCTGATGTTTTTGATGTGCCAAAACTTTATTGCACTGCTCCAACAAAAATTGGCTTCACAAAAATGGACTTCTACAACAACGCGTGCGTCCATATTTCGTAACTCCGTTACCCAATTTCCATGGAAAATGTTGCGATCATAGTGTTTAGTAGGTTTCATGAGTCTGTTTGGTGCATTACTATGGTGCGAAACTTTAGTGTTTCCAGAGCGAAAACTCTGGACACAAGTTTAAAAATTTTTGTTTGGGTAAAGATAAAAAACTTAAAAAAAACTAGCGACTACTTCTTCCAAATTCAAGGACAATTGGAAATAACGATGAGAGAGCGTTGTTTTTTCGTAGTGTGGACCCCTAGGGATCTACATTACGAGATAATACAAAGGGATCGCTCATTCTGGGAGGACAAAATGATAACAAAGTTGAAATATTGTTATGAAAATGTTCTGCTCCCAGAAATTATTGATCCAAGGATACCACGTTCGCTGGAAATACGGGAGCCTACCCAGGACTTGGGATGAAAATTCCTCAAAGTATAATACTTTATTTTGAAAGCAAATATAGTATATTCAACAGCAGAAATGTTTCAAGTGTTTGATGATCTGTACCTATATGTCCCCTAATTTCGATACTGCTCTGATTTGAAATACCCAGTTTAATTTTTCAAGACTAGATTCATTATCGACTTGTATTTTTTGAAACATCTATATGCATGTAGGCACGCTGTTGTAGGTACCTGCCAATCTTTGTGAACAATACAAAATTGTTGCAGTGCGCAAAAGTAACAAAATTATTTTGAAAGTGTGTATGTAGTCTGTATGTATGTATTTGGGGACACAACTTGCAATACAATCTAAAATTATTTGAGTTTTGAAATACTTCACTACTAAATTCCGGATGTGACAATACGTTTTGGAGATATAGCGAAAAATACGAGAAAAAAAATTGGATTTCACAACGCGGTTTTGAGAGTGGTGGTAGGTATGGTATTTTAGCTGTATCTCGGAAACTATTGAGTCTACCGAGCCTATTCTAGTATTCTAGCAAATCTAATTCAGTTTCAAAATGTACACTTTTTGTCAAAAACGCGCTCTATCATGGCCAAAATGGGGGGGAAAACAAAAAAAGTGCGAAAATTTTGAGGTTTCTCGCATTTTGACCAAAGTTTTGGGGGCCACCATTGTCAAAAACATGGATTTTGCGTATCAGTCACATCCCCTACAAGAAAAAAACGAAATCTACTACCCCCAACTTAGGCCCCCCCTTTTCTCGTAGTCCACAAACGTGAGACAAGGCTTGACCCAATCCTGTTCACAGACAAAACTTCTTTTCCAACCAACATCAGGAAGACTCGATTTTGATGCCGACCTTCAGTAGGAGAATTCGGAGAACGTTCATACGAGGGGCCCAGGCAGCCGGCACCACCTCACCAAACTGCCCCCCTCGCTCGAGCGCACTCCTCCTCCCGTCAGCCCTACTATTGTTTCACCAATCTTAAGGATTACGATCGTAATTTTTGACCAATCTCAATTCTGAAAACGGATTTGTACACTGTATGCATGGGCACACTGCTGTATAAGGCGACATTTTTGAAAAAGTCTCAATTTAATCAAAAAATTTTTTGAACAGTGCGCAAAAAAATTGTGCAAATTTTTTAAACCGATTTCGTCCAAACTATGGGTTGATATCTTATCAAATCCGTTTTCAGATTCAAAATATCTTGATTCGTTCTCCTGTGAGGAGTCAAGGAAATTTGCCCCCGATAGTGCTGCCATCTCTTATCTGAGAATCTCACTAACTTGTCGTTACATTTAGCCTTAAGGTGGGCGTCCACTGGGTCGGTAGAGCGGCGCGGCGCCGACACGCACTGCACCGCCCCAGCGGAGTTCTGGGCAGTAAAGTTCCTACCTCCGCCATCCTCGGTAAAGCTCGGCACTCACGACTCTGTGATTCACTATTTTCAATTTTCAGTCGCTTCGTCGGGATCACAGCCGGGAAAACGTCCGTCTACAATGGGACCAAAAAAGCAGTAAGTAGTATTGTCGTGATATCCTCCCACAAATATCCCTCTCTCTACCTATTTTAGATTGTACAAATAAACTAAACGAATGAAGAGGCGTACGTGACCAAACACGCAGGGCAGACCTTTCTTCCTTCGACAGTCCCTCAACAGTCTGTAACGACCCCCAAGGGACTGGGGGAGGGTGGAAAGGGTCCTATAAAACCTGCAGTTTTCACCCTTTTCTTCATTCTACGCTCAAACCTCAAGTCGATGACCTTTCTCTCTCCTCACGCCTCCTTACCTTTTCTCCCGAAAAGAAATCAGAGTGGTGGAACCGATCCGGGGTTAACCGACCAGCTGGCAACCTTCTGGGCATATCCTCTAGCGTTTTTAGTGGTGGTAACCTTGTAGGTACTAAGGAAGCAGGTATCTACTGAGAAAAATTTTAGGTACTTACTGGGAAAACAGTTTTACTTCATCACTGCAACACCCCTTAGTATAGTATAGTGGGGTACTTCATCAAAGATAATTTGTCAAAAATAGAGCCTAATTGAAGTGTTGGGGCCAGAATTGGTGAAACCCGTCAAAAAATAGCTATTTCAGTATATATATACCATATTATATTTCATGTGTATTATGACACATGAAAGAAACAATAAATGAATTGTCCACTTTTTCTTACGTCCAATAGAATAATAAAATAAACCCATGTGACAAGGATTTTGCAGCGTTTTAAATTGATCTCGAACTTGGCAATTTTTTGAGACAACCTGGAGCATTGTAAGTACACCCTGAACAGTGAACGTAGGCCCAGAAATTTGAAACGAAAAGCATCGTCAACAAGTGTATGAATGAAATGGTCCAGCCAAGAAATCGTTGCTAGGGAAATGCTGATTATAATCAGGCATGGCAGTATGAAATCGAGTTGTTGTTCCGTGATATTATTTCATTGTAAGAACGATGGTTATTCTGGATTTAGTTGATAGGTACTTTTGTAACGAACAAATGGTACGCTTCATTCACAAATTTGGTCCAATTAATTACAGAACTCTTGAATCCACCTCATATTTTTGCAACCGTAATTGCGCGGCCGGCTCCAGTACTCGATTTAGGGCTTTGTGTAATAATGTGCAGAATTTTTCAATTTGCTTTCTCACTAGAGACATTCTAATGACGGTGCAAAATCTAATATCCATAAATTTCACCTGATGTAGATGTTTTATTTTCATTATTTACAAAAGTAGGCGCTTGATCGAGTTTTCATGAACTACTACTTGAACGCGCTCTAGCGCCTAAACCGTGCAGCTGACGAACAAATGTGTGCTACCAAATTTGTAGAAAATGTTTTATCTTTAATTTTGTATACAATTTTTTGTTGCAGAATCAACAGTTTTCGAGATATAGGAAAACGACTGGAAAAATTGCATTTTTTCACGCTTTTTGCGTTTCTGAAAATTGCAGACTAGATACGAGTCGGCAAAGTCAAGAACCTGATTCAGCAAAAAACCCTGATTAGAAAAAAGTATATGATTTTTCTGTTTCCTGCAAATCCCTTGTTGACTGGAATAGTAGTACCCATTTCTAATTGGGTAATTGTATCCGAGATATTCGCGACTTTTTCATTTCAGAGTTATATTCGTTTTTCGTTGACCTTACACCAGTTGGCAAATCAGCAATTTAACCATAAATGAGAGGAACACCGATCACATTCCTTAGGAAATTTTCGGTCTCAACATCGCTCTCTGTCTGCCCAGCCTTCTCATCAATCTCCGGCTGTGAATTCACTTGAAAAGATAAAGCCGGAAAAGGGGATTCCGCTCACGTCGCGGACGTCCAATCTCTCGGGTTAGTCCACGCGGCGTGGAAGAGGAAACAACGGGCAAATTGGAAACGTGCCGTTACGGCTGTTTTTCGAAATGCGGAGGTGAATTTAACGTTTAACCTTGGAAGGATCGCAGTAACAGATGTCCCCCTCTGATGGGCGCGTCGAGGTTGAGGGATTTCTGTCGAGCAAAATGTAATCGAGAGTAAATTGGAATTCATCACAATCGAACAAAAGCTGTGAAAAGTGGCTCCGGACATGATTTTCAAAGCTAGAGTTAGAACTCCGGCGATCAGAAAATACATAGTAATTTACCTCACTTACTTATTTTGTTGGCATAAAATTTTTGTGACTTACATTAGTTATTTGGTTGTTTTGTTCATGAAACATTAATTTTGGTAGAGGATGTATACCACTTTTTCTGCCGCTGCCCAGTGCTGTCTGAATTTCGAGTCGTTGCCTTTGGACGCCACTCCTTGTCACGTGATGAAGCGATCTCGATTCTGAATGGCCCGGATTGGAATAGACTGGAGCTGTTCTGTCGAACTGCCTGGAGATACCGTGCCTTCCTCGTCAGTGAATTTAATTTTTGATTGTCTTGTTAGTATAATAGAGTAGAATTCCACAAGAGGCCGCGTAGCATTGTAATTCACGTCTCAAGAAGCTTTTACTTTTTATTTCTGATTTATTCTTTCTAAAAACAAAAAACGCTGCAAAGTCCTTGTCACATGGGTTTATTATTTATTATTCTATTGGACATACCTACAGAAATGTTGGCTACTGTTCTATCCTAAATTGAGCAGCACGCGGACCAAGAACGAAGAGCGCTTTTATATTTCCGTGAAAATCGCACGAATATTTTACAAGAATGAATAATGGCACAATTGTGTCTCAAGTAACAGGGAACAAGAAATCGTCATATGGAAAGGGTCATGGTAATTGTGAACGCGACAATGATTGATATATGACGACGCAACAATCTCCCCCACTTAGTGAAGCACGTAGTCTTGTAAGTGGGGCGGTGGCCGTCTGTTCCTTGACGATCTCCGAACTTGCAGTGGTGAGGGCTGGCCGTCTGCCTGAGGGTCTGGTGGATGCATGCTAGGCGGCCCGGCTATTTCAGGATCTTGCAGCGGTCTGTAAGGAGTGCTCGGATGCATGCTCTCGGCCCGAATTGAGGGTCCGGGATATGTGGCCTGGTACTGTAGGAGGTCCAAATCCAAATGACCTGAATTCGCATGCATCCCCTCTTCCGAAGGCATCATCCGCGGTGGGCCGGGAACGTCAGATCGCTGGATTTGGTCGATGTGTCGTTTTACGGTTCGTCCACCATCGAGTTCCACCATGTAGTGGAGCTGCCCCAGTTTCTTCTTGATTACCCCAAACTTCCATACGGTCGAATTATTGTTGACAAAGCTCGTCCGTACCCTCTCCCCCTCTCGTACCGAGCGAGTCTTTATTGTGACGTCTAGTCCTCGTGTCGGAACTTCTTTGAAAGGTCGCAATGCGTCGAGCTTTATCCGAATTTGTCGATTCAGGTACAATTCTGCCGGAGATTTCCCACAGTTTAGAGGGGTGGCTCGGTAACGGAGAAGAATCTTCTGTATTTTCTGTGGAAGTGGCATAGCCTCCGATGCCATGGCTTTCAGGCGTTGCTTGAGCGTTTGAACGTTCCTTTCTGCCAACCTATTTGTAGCAGGATGATGAGGGGCAATGAATTTTTGTTTAATTCCATTCGTTCGACAGTAGTTCTGAAAACTATCACTTGTGAATATACTGGCACCTGTGTCTACTTCAAAACATTGGGTTCGATCTTCAATTTTAACAGAAGTGAAATACTTCTTGATGTCCGAAGATGTTTCAGCCATCACTCGTTGATCGTAGATATCGATAATTTTATTGATGTCCACTTCGTGATAGTGATCATTGACCTGGTTTGTTTCGATTTGCTGAGGTCTTAATAACCTTTTTATACATATTGAAGAGACGTGGCCTCGAGCTTGGCATGAACTACATTTTAATTGCTGGGGGTCCGTTCTACATTCTTTTACCACATGGTTGTTTTTCCCACATCTCAAACATTTATCCTTAATCCCTAGTTTCTCGTAATCAAGTTGACCTCTTGTTTTTGATCTAACAGCTCGTTGATAATTTTGAAAATTTGAGCTTGAATTTCTCGAAGAATTTCGACCTGATATCTTTTTGACGTCATCAATTGCATTGATTGTCGTTTGGGAGTCCGGACATGACTGGTTGGTTTGAGACAGCTCAAGACTATCTATTTTCGATGTTTCCAACGCGATTGCCTTTGCTAAAATTTCGTTGAAATCTTCAATCCTAGATTGGAGAATGTGTTCCTTGATCCAACTGTCTTTAATTCCCCTAATAAACTGCGCTCTTAGGAATAAATTTGCCACTGAGACGTTGGTCTGTGGATCACAAGAACATTTGACCGTGAATTCACAATCAGCTATATCTCGACGTAAAGAAGCACTGTAATCTGCTATTGATTGTTCATCTCTTTGATATTTTGATAAAAATTTATGCTGGGTTACCAGAGGGTTCTTCTTAGGTGCGAGATGATTTTCTAATTGTTGAATAAGCTCATCATAACCCAGATCGGCTGGAGTAACTGGGGCTACCAGCGCAGCCAGCGTATTATAGTTTGTTGCCCCTATTGAATTCAGTAACATCTGCGCTGATTTGACTTTGTCCTCGAAAATTCCCTTGAGCTTCAAATAATTTTCGAATCTTTGCCTATAATATCTGAACCCTTCTTTGTTACTGTTGAAATTCTCGAATGGTGGCACATGCGAGAGTTTTTGAAAAACACTAGCTTGTCCGTCATGATGGAAAATTCGCGCATCTCCTTCACCCGATCTAGGGGCGCGCAAGCATTCAATTAGGAGTGCATGGTTTCGATTCATATTATCCAATATCACTTGTAGTTGTTCTGGATTCATATTTATTTAGATCTGTACTTACTTGAATACTGATGTACGAGTATAATAACCTTGCCAGGTTTTATTGGGTGACCATTACTCCGTTTCACCTCGTCGCCAACTGTTCTATCCTAAATTGAGCAGCACGCGGACCAAGAACGAAGAGCGCTTTTATATTTCCGTGAAAATCGCACGAATATTTTACAAGAATGAATAATGGCACAATTGTGTCTCAAGTAACACGGGAACAAGAAATCGTCATATGGAAAGGGTCATGGTAATTGTGAACGCGACAATGATTGATATATGACGACGCAACAGCTTCTTTCATGCGTAGTAATCGAAATAGCTATTTCTGATGGTTTCCATTAATTTTGGCCCCGAAAACACAAATTAGGTAGGTACGCTTTTTTTCTTTTTTTTTAACTATCTTTGATAATTGGTAGCGCCATTTAGTTGTCTTGATCCATGTGTTGACACTTTTTCCAGTGTTATTATACAAACTGATGATGATTTCAGACGATTTCCCAGGTTTTTCACTCATAAAAAACCAGTTTTGAGAGCTGAACATTTGGTAGAACTCAATTTTCCAGTCTTCGGTCAAAATCGACTTCATATTCGGTTTTCTCGTCCCCAAAAACGTGGAAAACGATATTTCAGAGGCTCATGTTACCAACATGTTGCTAAAACGCAAAAACGCTGCAAAGTCCTTGTCACATGGGTTTATTATTCTATTGGAGTTCTAGAGATTCTTGTTGGCAGTTAAATTTATAGTTTCTTTCATGTGGAATAATTGAAATAGCTATTCCTGATGATTTCCACCAATTTTGGCCCCCAAAACATGAAATAGGTACACTTTTTTTTCCCCCAGATCATCTTTGATCATTGGTAGTGCGATTTAATGGTCTTGATTCAGCTGTTTACACTTTTTCTAATGTTAGTATACACATTGATGGTGATTTCAGACAGTTTTCCAGGTTTTTGACTAAAAAAAAAACAATTTTGGGAGCTGAACCAATGGTAAAACCTCAATTTCCGCGTCTTTGGTCAAAATCGACTTCATATTCGGTATTCTCGTCCCCAAAAACATGGAAAACGATACCTCAAAAGCTCATTTTACTAACATGTTGCTAAAACGCAAAAAGTACCTATTTTTACACACATTTTCACTCATAACACCCCTGGGTATATTCCGATCGGGCTGAAAAGTTTCGGGACAACTAGGGCCCAAATGGAGCATGTGTGCGAAAGAACGACTTTTTTAGATCTAAAATGAAGCCTGTACACGTGATACGGCGTACGGCGGAGGGCGTACGGCGGACGGCGGACGGACATTGCATTTTTGGAATCTACGCACCTTGAAACGGAAAAGAAAAAAGTTTGAGGGGGTCTAATAAAAATTTTTTGCTGAGCGAATACATAGGTGTATTATTCACAGAATAATAAACCAAAAGTACCTATTTTTACACACATTTTCACTCATAACACCCCTGGGTATATTCCGATCGGGCTGAAAAGTTTCGGGACACAACTAGGGCCCAAATGGAGCATGTGTGCGAAAGAACGACTTTTTTAGACCTAAAATGAAGCCGGTACACGTGATACGGCGTACGGCGGACGGCGGACGGACATTGCATTTTTGGAATCTACGCACATTGAAACGGAAAAGAAAAAACCAAAAGGCCCTAACTTCCGGCAGACGGATTTCCATGCCGTATTGTTTATTTTATAAGCTATTTGTGTAACACTTTCCAATAATGTAAGACAAACGGTTTTCTTCTTCTTCTTCTTCTTCTTCTTCTTCGGTGGTTGTTCATTGTAAAGTCACACGTTTTCCATCACCATGTGACATCACTCGATGCCAGTTGGTATTTCGAAAAACGTGTCAAACACCGCGATACAACTCTGGAATCAGTATGGTTCACCTTCGTGAACAACACTTTAAAACCTTCCAAACGTCCAAAGGACGAATGTTGAAGATTGCTGTAATGGCCGAATAAGAGAATAGCAGGATGCACAAGTAAATAAATATATGCTTAGGCAGGAATTTAATTATGCTAATCGTAAAAAATAAAACAAAAGAAAAAATCCGGATGGATTTAGAGCGGTTGGGTCCACACCCATTAGGATATGTACGAATTTGTGAATGACGCCATGTTAGAGGTATTTGAACTGAGGTACCACTTATTATAATGAGAAAATATTCTTTTCTATCCAAGAACATTGAAATATCTTTGTACTTAACTGGTGAGTCGAGAATACACCAAATGGTTTTAACGGCAGTGATTCCTCTGAGTGAGGAGGAGTTGGAACAAATTAAAATTAGTATGTTTATTGAACTGAATGTAGTGGAGGAAACTTTCTTCACGCCTTCTTACTTAATAATTCACAGAAAAGCCGATGGATGGAGTAGGGTTCCATCCACTCGAGCCGCACTGATCGTCTTACAGAATTGGTTCGGATGTATTCGTCCATCTCCGGTGAATTGACATGTTAAGTTTTATTTTTATTTTATAGTACGGCTAAGCCAATTTACGAGAGTTGAACGAAGGAGTTGTAAACTCAGGAAAAAATAAATGAATAATTAAATTTTAAGAAAAAGTCGACCAAACTTCACTGGAATTAGTGAGCTGAAAAATGGCGCCTGAGGGAAGACGACGGATCGGCAATGAAGTCGAATGACGAATTCTGGAGGAAGGCATTGGCTACACGAGGCATGCGGTAGAGGGATACAATAAGTTGACTTTTGTTCTTAAGTTGACTAAGATGTAAGCAAATCGTCACAAATAGCCGGTAAATGTAATTTTGTCAACACACTTTCCGTTCGAAAACTGTTATTTCGCTTCTTTCATGACTTTAATATTTATTTTATTTATTTAAATAAATATTAACTAAATAATTATTTATTCAAATCTGAAATAATACCACTGTTCTTTCGCAAAGTCAACCACCGCCTCAAGCTCACGATTCCAACCCTCAACAACGTAGGAAATTAGATCCTTCCAATAAGTCCGAGCCAATTTGGGTGTCAGTTTTGAAACCCCTATTGTCACCGTATTTTGTTATCAACGCCCACACATCTTGATTTCGATTAAGACTGTAAACGCTGAGCCACCGCCTCTACGCTGCCCTACCGTGACTGCCCATCTTTCCAAAACAGTGTTATCTATATTTTTTAGAATAACCCCCAAGATGTCGACTTTTAGTTGATATTTTTCTTTTTGAAACAACATTCCTTCTCATCCTAAGGAACGAGGGATACGACTGGATGAATTTCTATAACTTCTTCCAGGGGGCCATCGTCTCAGGACTAGAAAACATTTAGACTAAAATCGAGACAACGACGAAGCGGAAGGATTATCTCCGATGGCAACTCTCCCTTGGGAATGAGATGGTATCGTTGATTTCCACAGAAAATGAAGCCATTCGGATTTTCCGAGAGTTTCATTCATACCTACTACATTAAAATGATGGCAGCAGAGATGGTGATTCGAAGGACTAGCACGGTTGTAGTGATGGGGGCGGGGTTTTATTGCAGGGGCGTAACAGTATACAGCGTTGGTTCTAGCTTCCGAACTCTGAAATTTGTTCACAAGAAACCCTGAAGGAAGAACAGAGAAATCGTCATAACAACCATTCGTTTCATATCAATTAGAAACTACAATAATTGACAGGAGTTCGAATTTCAAATCGTTGAAAAATTAACAATTTATAATATTATAAGCAGATCACTCTCGTATAGTTCTATGATTCTGTATCAACTCAGACTGTCATGTTATTAATTTATTCAAGTCTGATACCATAAAATGAATCACTCAGCTTGGTGAAGGGGGGACTAGCTCCCCTCTCACAGTACGCTCCGAAAGTGACAAAACACCATATTCTATAAATCTGTAATTCCAAAGTGGTACCTATCGGTAAAGTGGTAAAGTGGTAGTCGTAGACAAATATAAAATATAATGGTAATTAATTCCTGCATTACAGAGGACGCTCTTTTTGGTGGTGTATTGTTCAATCACACGGTGTATAAATCGAAGGTGTACAACTGATGACAAAATGAATTTTATGGCATGGAGATCGCCATTTTCGGTGAGTGGACTGTTCAATCACGCACCGTGAGTACTTTCATTGCCCCCTCCATTACCCCCAATCCTGAAGTGAATTTCGACATCCCGGTGACGTAGTACACAACTGTACCCAAAACTGAGTAAAATAAAAGAAGAACCAATGCAAATCGGTTGAGAATTGTGGAAAGGGCAACGGATACAAAAATTTGCACACACACGCACACGCACGCACGCACACACACACACACACACACACACACACACAAACACGCGCGCGCGCGCACGCACACATCACACACCTATGGTTTTTTCGACGGGTTCAGTTTCAGAATGGTCTGAAACGGATTTGTAGTTGGTTATTTATTCTCCCCATTAGTCTTGACCCCTTCCAACCGATATAGAAAACAATAGGGTCGCGGCTGACTATATAAGGAGCGTCCCTAAAAAAGTAGGCAACTTTTCCAAAAAAATGGGTCGAATTCGAGTTTTGGTAGGACAAGAACCGCCATCGCCAAATCTCTGAAAATAGCTATCTGTCAATTCGAAAATTCACTCATATGACAATGCTGCATGACTGGAAATTGCAATCCCTCCACAGGGAAAAGCGTTCCTGTAGGAAAATAAATTTAAAGAGCTGCGGAGTTATGGACATATTCGGTATTCAAGTTTCCATTACTACCTGGCATTGTAAAAATCGTTGGTATCGCACGTACGCATTTCGAATAAGTGCACGTTTTAGAACACAGCAGCCTAAGGTTTGCTCCTCGTTTGATATCAATATCAATAATACGAGTATTAATGGGAATTTTTTTCAATCTCTCCAGCTGGCTCCTCACATATATACCAACAGTTTTGAATTGCAGGTGCTTACCTTTCAGAGTAGATAGTTGTTCATTATAACTAGGAATCTACATTAGGTCTCAATACTAGCGGCTCACTGCAGGTACTTTGAGAAAAATAGGTTGGTTTTACGTTTTCATCCAAAGAATAACAGGACAGCAGCTGATTAATTTTACCAGAAACAGGAATAACCACCAAATTTACTTACTACCTTTATAATGTTTATTACACATTTTAAATTAAAAAAACTTTTTGTTTGCCATTACATCAAGACTCTTTCTCGAACCAACGTACCACCTACTTATACAGAAAATATGTTTTCAGAATTGAATAGCGAAAGTGTCTTCAAACTTCCTAGTCCAGTCATTTCTTTTGGGTAAGAATAATGGACTGCCTTTTGTTGGAATTTTGCACTTTTGACCTCAAAATCGAATTCCTTATTCTCGAAATCCCTTTTGACCAAATTTTCAACACCATACCCTTCAGACAAGCCAAAAAAGGTGAAAGGCGCATGTGACGCCACTACCAATTGGCACCGGCTAGCGAAACCCATTCAATTATTATTAGTACCCGCCGTGGCCTGGAGACACAGGAGCTGATTGACGAGTTGAACTAGGGGAAGGAGGAAACCTGAAGTTGATGTTGAATGTTCCACCCATTGAAATTTGTTAAAATAATTAAAATATTGTACCGAAGTAAAACAGTAGATATACGTAAGTTGTAATAAGGCTCGTGCCTCTCCGACAGACGGACTTGAGTCCATTGTCGTACCATATTTTGTAAAATTCATATTAATGTAGCTGTTAAATATTATAATGAACATGTGTTATTTTTCTTCTTCTCCTTATTCTACAGCAACGTTTTGGAAAGCTCTATCTGACATATTTCACTTGTAAAACTATTTAGTAGTAAATACCAGCTCGGTAACCCTTGGGTTACGCGAAATGGTTTCGTGATTCGGATATGCATTACGAATATCCTGAAACCGCTTATGAAAATGGAACGATCGAATTAATCGAACACAGTAAATGGTGCATTGCCGTTCACTAAAATGGACCTATCCCACGCCTATCCACCAGTACCAAACTGGTTCTACGAGGGGTGTGCCAAAAAAAGATACCCTCGGCTGATGGAAATGGAAAAGAGAATGTAATAAGAAATAATAACAATAATAATAACTTATTATCCCTAGCGTGCAGCCCGATGTCGCTTGCAGTGGACGACTCGTGCCGCTCGTAGCCGCTTGTTTCCTTGCCGCTCGAACACGCTTGCAGAGGACAACCACACGTAGTCATGACGAGGCCCACCGGCTTAGTAATTGTGGATCTCTAAAACAAGTCATTTAGGTGAATTTGGGAATATACGGCACTATTTTTAACGTCCCCTCTTACTCACTTGATTAACCTGAGCTTATTACAGGGTGAATTTCCAAATTGCCTCAAAATAGCTATAGTGGGGCCTCTGTATAAAAAAGGACTAAGAACACTAGAAAGTAATTACCGCCCTATTTCGCTGCTATCAAACTTTGCGAAAATATTTGAAAAAATAGCCAAATCGCAACTAATAGAATATCTCGAATCCAATAATCTCTTATCCCCTATCCAGTTTGGATTTCGACAGCACATGGGAACAGAGGATGCGCTAGTTAATCTAGTAACGGAAATAACAAAGGGGCTCCACGAAGGAGGCAAAATAATATCAATATTCATTGATCTTACCAAAGCGTTTGACTCTATAGAAACATCGAGATTAGTCCTTAAGCTTGAAAGAATTGGGCTTGATAAATCTGCAGTTAGATGGTTCGAATCATACCTCACAGATAGACAGCAATAAGTGCAAATTCAGGATATTGATAGCAATCTACATAAAATCTGCTTTGGGGTACCGCAAGGATCTGTCCTTGGCCCAATTTTGTTTCTGATACATATAAATGACCTTTTTAATATGAATTTGAAATGCAAATTTGTAGCTTTTGCTGATGATATAGCTATTGTGATGAATGAGAATACCTGGGAGCTAGCGCATTCTATCGCAGAAAGGACTGTCTATGAAGTAGCCAAATGGTTTAGCACAAATAGTCTCACCATGAACCTTTCGAAAACCAAGTACACTACATTCTCAATAAACAAAACAGGACTTCCAAATGACTCTAAACTCAAAGTGCACAAGGAAAACTGCGGCGTCGTAAGAAATTTGTGCAGCTGCATAGAAATAGAAAGGCTGAATACAATAAAATACCTAGGAGTGCACGTGGATCAGCATCTCAAGTGGAAGGATCATGTAGCTGAATTAGTGAATAAAATCAGGAAATCCATGCACTACTTTCTGATGCTACGAAGATGGCTAACGAAAGAAAACCTTAAAATGGTGTATTATGCTCATGTATATAGCATTTTAACTAATGGTATCATTGTCTGGGGAGGTACTTATGCGTCAACCTTTAATAGTATAAACATAGCAATGAATATAGTTTTGAGAATTGCAACTAATTCTCATAAACGTACTTCAACTAGTTAACTATACAAATACTTCGGTGTTCTCACTCCCAGAATGGCTTGTATTCACAGAACTGTTTTATATGTGCATAAACACCTGCATTTATTTACTAAGCAAGCGGTGATTAGACCGACGCGAACAAATGCCAACTATGTCCTCCAGATACCACAGGCACATAATGATTTCTACACTCGACAATTTCCATGGCTGGCTCCAGCCCTATTTGAACAGTTACCGCTCCTAACCAAGACTTCAACATCAACAGGAAAATTTAAAAAACTCGTTCTAGAATATTTTGAGCTTGAAAATAACGAAATTGTTGTTATAAATAAGTTTAAATTAGGATAAAAATACAAATCAGCCTTCGTAGCATTAAGTGTATTTACTAACTACTTAGGAATAACCTGTAAATACTTTTGGTTCTTGATCAATGTAACTCATTCTCCAAACACTTACGGTTTGTTTTTTCAAGGAAACTGCTGGTACATACATACGCAGTAATAAATAGTGGTGAAAGAGACGAGCCTGGACGGGTCATTGACCTTAGGCTCATAAACCAACATAAGTTTAGATCTTGTATCATGTATATAGACTCTCTAAAAATCATTATATTGGTTGTATAAAGTATTTGCTGAATAAAAAAATTGAATTGAATTGAATTGTTGAGGGTCCTACTTAGGTTCAGCGACCATCAGAATTTAAAAAATTATCAGATTCGTAGGGCTGAAATGGCATGAGGGCGGTGTAAAAATGCATAATGATTTATTATTTTCAATAATAAACCGTTGGAATCGACCATGAAACTCTTCCTCACAATTTGATGGTTTACTTTTCAAGGGACGTAGAATACGAATATCGAATAAAAAATTCCCCGTCCGTTCTCCGTACGCCGTCCACCGTCCGCGGCTTTTGACATGCAACATGTTTTTACGGGAGTAAACCGGGGTGGAAAACGTCCGCGTCCTGTCCTGTAAACTCGGCTCCCCACCCCGTTGCCCGCACAGTTCTCCCTCGACCCCACTTCTGCCATCCAACTCACCTCCTCCCCTACCACACGTGGTGCGTTCTCCGAGGAGAGCACGTCCAGACCCCACTCCGCCGAAAACTGCCGAGGGGGTTGTACCTACCCGAAAAACGCTGAAAGCAGCTGACGACGTGTATTACATTACATTGCGTTAGGTCGCTGGTCCGAGGCTTGGAAATCCCACGAGGTGTTTTTGCTTCCTCCCTACCGAGGGTAGGGAAGCCTTGGATTCGTGATTGAGTAAAAAAAAGTTCATGTCCTCCAAAATGAAAACTTCCACTACCATTTTCCGTTTCAGACATCGAGGAACATAAATATTTGGTTCCGTGTCTGTCTGTCTGTCTGTGGTAATTCCTTGCAACACCCATAACTACGCGAAATAATGGTCAGAGTGGGCTGCAATTTCGAGGGTAGGTGCGGGTTGATTCACAGATGGATCCATACGAAAATCACTGAAAAAGTACCGTAACTTTCGTCTGCGCATGTTCAAACGTGAAATAATTGGAACACCCATAACTACCCTAAATATCGTTGAAATGAGTTCAAACTTGGAGGGTCGGTCTGGAATAATACTTTAATAGTTCAAAGTTAATTTCATTGGAATCGTAATGTAACTTTGATCTACGCATGCGCGAACATGAAATGTTGACCATTTCCTTGTAACGCTTCTAACTACGCGAAAAACAGTCGTAGAGAGATGACATTTTGAGGGTACACGCGGGTTGGATCGCAGATGGTCCCGTATCATACGTTCATGTGATTCAAGTGAGGAAGCTATAGTTCCTACTCGAATTGGCAGACGTTTTTCTACATATCTCCATATCCTCTGTTATCATTATCATGTACCTATTCGAAAAACATGTTCTATGTTTTCTTGCTCTGATCCTTGATCCAAACTGTTATAATCCGGGGGTGTGGGGGTGTCCCCCAGATTTCATTCGAAAATAAACCTACCGTCATGAACACAAACCACTGGCGGCTAGACGCCCCCTACGGCAACGCTTTTTTTTCTTAGTTCCCATGAACCATAATTCACGAAATCTGGTATATGGGTCCCGTTTGGGCTCTGGTTGATCCTCGAAGCTCGGCATTACTGTCAACTCTAAGGGGTGAAAAGTAGGGGTTGAAAGGTCCGTAGTATCCCTATCTCGGAAAATTGTATTGAGGTGTGGGTTTTCTCGCATTTTTAAATGGTTTAATTTTTTTCTGAATTTTTAAGATCATCCGGAGCATCCGTACGATATTGCCATAAAATTTGCTATACAATTTGCCGTAAAGAGCAGAGCGTATTCAGGCATCAAGCTGCGTTGAGAGCTCACATCCCTGGTCCCTGCTAGCTGGACGAGCTGCACGATGTTTTGATTGACGAACTGATACGCTAAAGTTACCGAGATCGAAACCCTACCTGGAATGAATATTTTTTCACTCCAAATCAACAAGTTCCCTTCAGAACTTCATTATTTGTGTTTCTTTTTGCCATTTTAGCTATTGTTGTCATCGACAGAATATTTTAGCAACATTTAACAAGTGATTTAGGTAGTTACCTATTAATGAGTACGGGGTTAGATACTAAGGTACTGAGGGTTTGCGATCTACATAATATGTATAGAATAGTACATATATAGAAGGGTTATCTATACAGAGATCTGTGATCTGCAACAGAAGGGTGTTCTTTACAAAAGAATAAACCGTTGTGTAGGGATCTGCAGGGTTTTTTTCATGTAAATGTAATTGCTGAACTTCAGAGAGCTTATGCTTGGATTGTGGTGGTATTTTTGTCTTGTTGTGTGTATGTGTATGCCTGCGTATGTAGGTAGGTGGTGAGACTGATATGTTTTGAAGGATTCACCGAATAAGTCTGATCATTTTATACTGGATCTGATATATTGATTCTTTCGATTCCTTTTCTCATTTGCAACCGATGAGAGCGTTCTCCGATCAATTGTTTCATTTATTGTGCTCGATCCAGTGTGGCCAAGACTATAGTTTTTTATTCTTTGATCATTATAATAATATATTATGTCAAATTCTGTGAGGTAATTGCTATATTTTTCCATGTTTTGAATGCAGATGTATATTTATGCGAGCTTTCCTGCGTCATTTGGGTTGTTTAAGGTTAAGAAAGAAACGCAGACGGGTTAATTTTAGCGAAGCGAGCACTTTCGGATAAAGCTACGTGCCCTTCTTCAAGCTCTAGAATTTTTTATTAAAAAACACATGAAGAACATACTTAGACCATGGTAATACAGTGGTCGCCGATTATACCGGCGCCAGAAATACCGGCATGCCGGTTATATCGGCCAAAAACGCCAGGAACGGAACGAATTGCGTTCTAACGTATGTTTTCGGCCTGTTATACCGGCTATCCCGTCGATTGTACCGGCCAGTTTTTCATGAGCGGTAGTTCATGAAAACAGCTATGTACTTTAGACTTGTTTTTATCTAGATGGCTACTGTCGTGACATCCTCCCACCATCACCTTTAACCACCACACCTACCTTTAGATTTAGACTATAGATTAGTCTCGTAAGATTACGGGAGAGTAGGACTACTCCGTTTCCGTATCAGTATCGTTCAGAATGGCCCCCAATAAATGAGTGTGTAATACTGAAGCCCAAAAACAAGATCTGTTGAAAAAGTATGATGAGTTGCCAGCTACCAGCTACCATGAGAACCAGCGGGATGCGGCACTGAAGTTGGGTATCCCGAAGTCTTCCCTCCAGGACCTGTTGAAGCAACGTTCAGCTTTGAGTATCCTATATAAGTCTGACACCCGAATTAAAAAACGAAAATGTAGCAACCAAAAAACAGATGAAGCCTTGTTGATTTGGTTTAGGCAAGCCCTCAATTTAAATACACCCGTCAGTCGAGCAATATTGGTACAGAAAGGGAACGAACTTGCGATGAAAATGGGAGAGAAGGCCGAAATTAGCGGTGGATGGCTAACCGGCTGGAAGAATGGACACGGGATCATTTTCACGAAACTTCACGGTGAACAACAGGATGCGTATCGGTTGGGGCAGATGAATGGGTGAATAACGTATGGCACACCATTTTAGATCGATTCGACCCTGAAGATGTGTACAACATGGATGAAACCGGGATGTACTACCGAGCCACTCCTGATTATGTGATGATTTTCAAAGGTGTGAGTGCTCCAGCGGGGGAAAAATGAAGGACAGAATAACAGTCGCTTTAGCGTGCAACATGACGGGTACTCATAAACTGAAGCCGTTAGTTATAGGCAAGAGCAAAATGCCCAGACGCATGAAGGATGTGAAAGTCCTGCCAGTTGACTACACTAGCAATGCCAACGCCTGGATGACGGCCACTATTTTTGAGGGATTTCTGCTGAAATGGGACTCTATTTTGAATTTTAAAAAGTTGCTCTTCTGATAGACAGCTGTACAGCATACCCCAAGCATCTCACTTTCAAAAACATTGAATTGTTTTTCCTCCCACCGAATACAACCTCATTGATTCAGCCCCCTGATCAAGGGATAATCAAGACCTTCAAAACGTTGAACAGGAGTGAGATGAGGAGGCGAATCACCAGCGCGATTGATGAAGGAAACGGAACCTCAAATGAAATTGCTAAAAAAAATTCAATTTGGATGCGATCCATATGGTTCATTCAGGCTGGGAAAAGCGTGACCGCATCCTGTGCAGTCAACTGCTTCAGGAAGTCGGGCTTGAAACCTCTCAACGAACCTGAAACCATTGCTGATCATACGAGTCCGTTATCCATTGATGGTTCAGCAGTTGATGACCAGGAATGGATGGCGTGGGTAGATGTCGACATGGAAGTTCCAGTTCATCAAACTCTGCATACTCAAGACATCGTAGAATCCGTGATGAAAAGTCAGCTGGATCGAAGTAATCAGGAGGGGTTAGAGGGAGAAAATGAAGACGGTGATGAAGAAGAGCGAGTACCAGTTTCACGAAAGGATGTGTTGAAGTGCTAAACAGAGCTGTAGAGGAGTATGGATTGGATGAGCACCATTTCTCAAATTTGAATGAATTGAAGAATGACGTGTACAAAACATGTCCTCTGGCTCAGAAAAAAATTACGGATTTTTATCCGAAAAACTAAATTCATTTCAATGAACTTATAGGTATGTAATTACCTGTTTACGTTTGGTGCTGGTGAACTTATCTGAAATTATTATTTGTAGTACATATGTACATAATAAAATGGTTGTCTCTGAATAGGTATCGTAATTTACTTCCCTTTTTTCTGACTGTTTTGGTGGTTATACCGGCCAGAGGCGGTTTTTCATGGGTTGGCCGGTATAACCGATCGCCTATACTGGCCAAAGGTGCCCGCAACCGATTTGGCCGGTATAACCGGCGACCACTGTACCACTGAAGTAGTCAACTGTCATATTCCCTAACTTCATTTTGTATTATTTTTCATACAACCCAAACGTTTCCTTAAAAATATTGCACAGAATCATAACAGGGGACAAGGTACATTCGCAGTTCACTCTTACTTCTAACTCCTGAGGATTTTCCCACCATCACCTCCGCCTCATTACTTGATTTGAAAACTGTCAGTTCTAAAGAAAACAACTACCTAATAACTTAATAGCCCCTCAGAGACTCTTAACCTATAATATCATAGCAGAATTGTTATCTTATTATTACAATAGGAAATAGACTAGTTTTTACCTATCAAAGATTTTCTCATTGCATTGCCCAAGACATCAGCTTCCATTCTCACCAACCAGGATCAATCCCCAGTCTAACAGCAAAACCAGTTCCTCTTAGGTCTACCATCAACACATTTTTACAAACAACCGAATTTACTGCTAAATTATTAGGAACTTATCCTCAGGAGATTGCTTAGGGAGATTAGAGAGGGTATTCCTGCCACAACAGGAAGTCACCAGTAGTTAACAACCAGGAAATACTCATCCGAGGTTCGAAATATCCAAATCTAAAATGTATATTTTTTGAACCTCACGAACTGTGTTGTGGAAGTGCTCAGGCAGCTAGTGATTACACCTCGCCTTCACTACCTTGCCGGATTAATCGATCGGCGTACGTCCTGGACCGATCGATTAAAATATCGATGTCATCGCTGCTACACTTCGTCATCTTTTTGACTCACTCCCCGACTTTCTCCGTTCTCGTACGCAACGCTCCTCAACATAACATTGTTTCTATCTATAAATCTTCTCCAGATTCTGTGCGTCGGATCCCATATTCAGTTGGAAATTATTGCTGCGCTCAAATGGATAAATTCGTGTTCGTCCAAGTTTGGTACGTCCACGGATTTTCTCCGAGTTCTCCCGACGCCTGGATACTACGGATATATATATATATACGCCTGGATATATCTGCCGGCCGGCAATGCACCTTCTGCGTCCAGATTCAGACTCTCTGGTACGACTCTCCGCGTCCAAGGAAGTACTCCAGGGATTTGGCAGGGCACTAGCTTCCGTGGTTCTGGAGGATCACCATATCGAGCGGAGTGCCTACCTCGCTAAGTACCCGAAACTTAGTCATCTCCACGCCCTTGGACCTGCAGCCTGTCGATTCCTGTATCTTAATTTTCACCGACCTCCATCCACACGTGAATCATTATTAAATCATTAGGTAAGTTACCATTGAACATGTTTTAACTAATTACATAATAGGTATATCTATTTAACGTCTAGTCTAATACATACGACCGTGGGTTGAACAGTTACGAGCCAGTTCGACGGAACTGCTTTGATCAGCTCGACTCAGTTTTCCCGAACTCCCCTCAGGACATTGCCCTCCGGTTCAGTCTGCCGTAGCACCTTGTACGCGATTCACTCTCCTTTATAACATTGTGTTATCCATCTAGTGACCCAATAAAATTAATATATATAATGCTCTGTGCGCGGGATTTATGACTACTCAACCTGTACCTTAAATCAACGCGAGGAACATTACATTTGGCGCAGCCGTATGTTCACGGACTTTAATACGTTCCCAATAAGGAATTCCGTGGTTAATTATCGTGTTTCAGTGTTGTGTGCTAACGCCGTTAAGTTTTTGTGACCATGCTGTTTCAGAACAACGTCGAAATTTCATCAGAGCAAGTAGGTTGTGCTATAAATTTAATACAATGGAAACAACTAGTTGAAGGGTTGAAGGCCTTTAATCCGACTTCAAGCCCCCATTCTTTAGCTTCTCACTACCACCGCACTCTACAGAAATTGGACAGGAACTTAGATGAACTTATCCAACCCCTTCCAAGCCGGTTTGTCATTTCACAAGCAACTGAATGGGTCAAACGTCATCGAAAACACCCAACCATCACAACCTGAAACAATCATCTCCATTGGCATCAGACATCGACACATCTCAAAGTTTTACAAAAGTCAAGGACCACCAAATCGCTCATCCCGCCCGAAATATCACTTCCTCTTCATCCCCAGGAACACTGAATTTTGCTTGCAAAGTTTGCGGTGGACGTCATGCCCTACGTAAATGCAAAACATTCAAAGGGATGAATGTTGAGGAGAGATGGGATGTAATTCATTCTAATGATTTGTGTGCGAACTGCTTTGCCTCGACACATAATTCAGATATGTGTACTTCCCGATTTGTATGCCAATGTCACAAAGCACACAATTCGCTGCTTTGTAAAAACCCTTTCAACTTCGCTAGAATTCGCGAAGTTGATGACGTAAAACGGCACGTTGGACTACACCTTTCCTCTCCACCTGCGTTCAAGGATCGGACACGTTGTGAGGAATCCACTTTGAAGAGATTCGCTCCACCCTCACTTCCACCTGAGGACAGATATTCTAAAAAAGCGGATGGAAAATCAGCAACAGAGAGCGTGTATTCAATGATAAAATTCTGCCAGTATTCCAGCTTCCCATCTAGGCTGAATTTAATGTATACACCTGAGGACAGGTGCTCCTCATAGGGGGAGGTGATGTTACGAGCCAGTTCGACGGAACTGCTTTGGTCAGCTCGACTCGGTTTTCCCGAACTCCCCTCAGGACATCGCCCTCCGGTTAAGTCTGCCGTAGCACCTTGTACGCGATTCACTCTCCTTTATAACATTGTGTTATCCATCTAGTAACCCAATAAAATTAATATATATAATGCTCTGTGCGCGGGATTTATGATTTCTCAACCTGTACCTTAAATCAACGCGAGGAACATTACAGAACAGCCTAACCTCAGTAAATATCTGTTATTACATCATTTCCGCTGTGGTCATCATCATTTACCTATTCCATCTATAGATCTTTCTTCTTCGCTATAACCTCCTTTTTGTTAACTCGATATTTGTAAGGTCACCAGTCCTTTCTATCTAGAGCGGCCCTTCGAGCAGCAACAGTATTATTATTACTAGAGCCCGGATTTTGCATGTCCATTCTGTTTTTGTGCAATTTGCCACACAAAAATTTATTTTGCATGTTCATGCATGTTTAGCATTGTTTGCATGTTTTTTTTTAATGTTTTGGAATTTTTGCATGATTGAGCATGATCGCACCACTCCTCCAATATAATAATAATAATAAGAAAATAATAATAATAATATAAAAAAATAATTAATAATAATAATAATAATTAATAATAATTAATAATAATAATAATTAATAATAATAATAATAATAATTAATAATAATAATTAATAATAATATTATTATAATAATAATTTGAAGAAGAAATTATTTTAGAATGAGCTAAAACTCGACATTTTGGGTTCTTTTAGTTAATGGGAAAATTCCAGTACCTAGCAAAAATAGGTAAGGGTGACCCCTTATTCCCTCACCTTCTCAAGTTATCCTGGCATTTCTATAATCCTGGCTCCGACCTAAAATTGTGAATGGGAACAGAAAAGTTTGGCTTTAAACTCAGTTCTAATTATAGGCAGTCACACTATTCAGGGATGACAGGTGATCGACCGCGTTAATCCTTCTATCTTCAAGTAGGTTAGCCCGGTACCCTCGAAAAGAGACAGTAAGTCCCTTCATTAGTGACCATTGGTCACTGGTCACTTTCCCAGGCCCTGTATATATACCCCTGGGTCCTTGTCCCAGTCTGTCAGTGTTCAACTCGTTTTTCGCTATATCGTGTCTTCTTGTAAGTTCGTGTAAGTTTCCCGCAATGTCCCAAAAACTGATGAAGAAGTGGATAGGGAGTGACCCGGCCTTCACTACAGACGGGAAAACCATCTTGTGTCAACTTTTTGGAAAAGATGTAAGTTTCTATTTTATTTATTTTTTATTTTTTCACGGCAACGAGCTTGAATTTTTGAGATTAAACTATATGAAATAAATTCTGAATGTCTTCATTATGGAGATTTGGAATATAATGTTCGAAAAACTCTATCCTCCAGCACAGCTTAGCATTTTTCTAAATTCAATTCTTGGGGAAATTCCAATGAATACCTCAAATTTCCAAGCAAGGCTGATTGTGAGGAGACATCGTAAAAGGTCCTCAATTTTTAATTGGATGAATTAAAATAGAAAATAACATAATTCATTTTTTGTTTGATTTTAGTTCAAAGCCAAAAAAAGTTTCAACTCGACCAACATAAAGCAGCCATGAGTCACCAAAGAAAAGTGGGGCAGGCGCGGAAAAATCTTCATCAGCCGTTCATTGCGCGAAAGCTCAAGTCCATGTCGGAATCTTCGGAGAAGAACGAGCTGTACCGACATCTCTGTGAGGCACAGTTGAAATCCAATATTCCTCTTCAGAAGTTGGAAAATGAACACTTGACAGCCTTCTTGAAGAAATACACTAGTAAGGATATCCCATGCGAATCGACCCTCAGGAATAACTACATTACTCCGGTGCATGAGGAGTTTATGGGGAAAATTCGCAAGGAGATAGGTGATTCCCCCATATGGCTGTCAATTGACGAAACAACAGACCCTTGCGGACGATATCTTGCTCATGTAATCGTTGGAAAACTCAGTTCTGAGAAAGCTGGACATGGTCACCTTATTTTGTGTAAAGAGCTGGAGAAAACAGATCACTCAACTATTGCAAGGACAGTGAATGAAGCGCTCAATATTTTGTGGGGATCTGAAGCACAACAGTATGGAGAGCAGCGAGTACTGGAATTTGTTACAGATAGTGCAGCCTGCATGCTCAAGGCTGGAGAAGGCCTGCATGTATTCTATCCGAAGATGATTCACATTACGTGCTTGGTCCATGGTATCCATCGTGTCGCCGAAGAATTGCGGATTAACCCACCTGATTTGAATAGGTTAATACTTTCAACAAAAAAGATATTTGTGAAAGCCCCTAGCAGAGTAAGGGCATTGAAAAATGCACATCCTGATCTTCCTCTACCACCTGAATCAATAATTTCCAGATGGGGTACGTGGATAACTGCGGCTAGATATTTTGGTGAACATCACCGGATGTTGAAGGAAGTTATTGAAAATTTCGATGAAACCGAGAAACAAGCCATTGCGAAAGTTAAAGATGCACTAAACAACCCTTCCGTGGTCCAACATCTAGCGTATGTCCAAGCGAACTTTTGAAAACTCCCCGTTTTAATTACCACCTTGGAACAAAGCGGAATGGATGTTTCCAGGTCCGTATCTCTGATAGAGAAATTAGTAAGAGAAAGTAAAGAGTGGAAGGGTCCCATCGGGGAAAATACGAGGAAGAAACTGGAAGCGGTATTGAAAAGGAATCTGGGATGGAAAACTGTTAGAAATTTGTCGACAATTTTGAACAGAGAGGTTGTGGAAGACTGCGAGCCGATGGACCCCCAGGACATAGCAAATTACCGGATCGTACCCATAGTCGCATGTGATGTGGAAAGATCGTTTTCATAACTGAAAAACGTTTTAAGTGACAAAAGACGGGGTTTCAAAGTTGAGAACCTTGAAAAAATATTGGTAATTAATTGTAATTTCAATAAGTTTTAAGATGTTAGTTTCAACCCATAATTTCAATGTATAATCTAAAATTTTAAGCTTTTGTATTCTGTTCACCCCTGTATGTATATTTTATTTATATTTCTCATCTGTTTTAGTCATCCTCATAATTTTTTAGTAATTTTAAACAAATTCCTTTCATTGTGGTAGGTACCTTTACGAACAAAATGTTAGTCAATTCAAGGAAACCTGTTCTCTCTTTATCCCCCCACACTAACCTGTTAAAAAAAAGAAAATTAATTTCCTCCTGCATCAAATATTAGCTTTTTAGGTTCATTAATAGGGGAAATACTAAGCGAAAGAACGTCCCTTTTAGCTTTTTTTGTGTGCATACTTTCAACAACGGCTGGAAGGAATTACTTCTTTGAGTATCCAATATCCCTCATCTCAAGGATAATACTCTGTAAGGGCCGTAATTAACGAAAAAACACCCAAAAATAGCCATTTTTCAGGTTTATATGGGTAAATAAAGTAGTGTGAGATTCCACACAAGATGTTTTACGAGGTTTTTTGCTCAGCTAAATCACTCAAGAAAAATCTTTCTTTTTTTTCATGAATTCAGTGCATGATCGGGTTTTTTAAATGCATGTTTGCATGCATCTTTGGCATCAAATTTTTGCATGTCGGTCCGGGCTTTAAATTATTAGGTACCATTACCTTGTGTAATTGGCTTCCCACTACCTTCGGGATCAAGCCCCACGGGTACTCGGGATCCACCGCAAAAAACGAGCCCACTGATTCAGGGAGTTGCGCTAGTAGGTATTCAGTGATTTACGCAGAAGGGATATATATATATATATATATATATATATATATATATATATATATATATATATAAACCGATGTGTAATAATTTGCAGAGTTTCTCAAAGATGGACGGTGTTCATATTGATCCGGGAAGGGCGAACAGGGGTTGTTGGGCTGTCGAAACACTTCCGGTCTAAGCGCCCCCCTCCCGCTATCCCTATCCAACAGTTTAGTCAGTGTTTCCTGCTTTATCCCCCCCCCCCCCAATCGTACCCTACCCACCCAAAAGGCAAGTAAATTTAAAAAAACCTCAGGTCAAAAACTCGTAATACGGTTTTTAATACTATGGTTATGATTTATCCGGTAACGACTGCACAATGTCATAGGAAAAAACCGTTAATCACAATAGAAAACACAGGTAAACGATGAAATATCACAAGACATACGTACACCTGCAAAAAAGCAACTTATCCGTGGGTGACATTTCGGGTGAACAGTATGTGAACTCATTTTTTTCGTTATAATGATATTCCTACCTGCTCTACTGAAGAGCCATTGTCACGTAGACCTTCATATCATTTTTAACCTGATGTGCGCTGTGCTTTGGTCGATTGTTTGCAGGCCTCTTGGGCCCATACCAATCATTCTCTTTGCTTTGCGACTCCTCTTCATTTCTCTTTCCTGTTCTCTGCACAGCAGGTTACCCCTGTTCCTGCCTCCTCCGGCGTTGGTCATGTCATAGACATGTCCGGGATGGCCCGCGTGGAGGTGCCGGTTTTTTAAATTTTTTTTTAATTTTTTTTTTAACCTACTTAAGAAAAGGAGGTTCTCAATTCGACCCCCCCCCCCCCCCCCCGTCACAAGAAAGAGGCTCATCTCCCGGTGGTCCCATACTAGTTTTGTAAGTTACTGTACTTGGCTTGTTCTAGGCCGGTTATACTTTTCGATTTCTAGTGCTTTCACAGACATGGCACGATTTGACTACAGAGAACAGCCTGCAAAATACTGGGTGGCCCGATAATGATGGTACATCAGTACTTGATAGCCTGAGGTGTATTACTGAGCTAGTAACAATCAATACACTATTGGAGTTGGCATCGAGAAGTGTAGGTTATAAAATAAATGTATCATTTAAAAACCTTCGAAAAGCGCACTAAAAAGTATAAAATTATTCATAAACACCTTTTCGAAACTAAATTAAAAAAAATCATTGATCGCTCTACAAAGCAAAAAAAAAGTAAATAAATAAATAACAAAAATTTAAAAAAACAACTTCAAAAAAGCTGTATAAAACTAAAAAATAAAGAATAACATTGTTTTTATTCTGAATAAACGTAATTTATTCAAAGCCGATACAACAAAATTTTTGAATCAGGGCCAAATGAGGAGTACCCATGGGTCTGAAGTTGCCAGTTTTTTGTCCAGATGTGTTTTTAGACTTGGTAACTGATGGGAAGAATCGAACGGATTTGAAGAGATTTTATTTACTGACTGACTGATATTCAGCAAGGTCTGTTTTAATCAACACTCGTCGCACCGAATTCATGTGTTACAAAAATATAAACTAAAATACAACAGAACAACGACCGGTCGGTCGGTACCTACGTACTTGTATGGAGAAGCTGCTGTTTTGTGTGACTAATAGCTAGGTAGTTTACCTGTGTGTTAGACGCCGACCAATCCACAAGACCACAAACAGCAAACAGGAAGAAATGGACGTAGGTACCATAAATACAAATCTGTCATTGGAACGCAATAAATTGAAAACTGACAACAGACTCAATAGAATGGGATGGAATGGAAGTTCTCAGCTTAACTGTCCTCCTTTCATGTCGGGCAAAGGCAGACCCAACAGAGAAAACGAATGTGATTCACAAGACAACAAAAACAAATCAGAAGACGAAGAAGCATCTCGTATCGATATGACAAATTGAGTCGAAGGAATAAACCGATTGTGAAGAGGAACGATTTTGGGGTGGAAATCAGATTCTGGGAACAAAGCCTGAAGTGGGCGTGGCGAACAACATTTTTACTCGGCTGAGCATGCGCGGACGGGCCACTTTTCTCAGTTGCCACGGGAACACTAGGTCCCAGGACCTACCTGCCAGTTTCAGGAGCCTAGATTTCGATTTCGGCTGCAGGACATTGATTACCGTTGCTTTACTCCGATAACATACTTGGTCTATGGAGCTAACATGAAGAAACCACCATAGATGCTCTACTAGAATACTGAATATCCATAGCACGAGAAATCGCGCGTCGCTGTTGAACTTTGTGAAAAATGCTAGGTACAGTATATATGGAGGGAAATTCAAATTCCAATTGAACAATGGTTGGAGTTTTTTTTTTACTCCTAGTGTTTTTGGGTGCCGGGGCAGTGGCCCAAGTGGCCTTATGGACGCAAAGCCCTTGGCAATACGATATTGCAGTGAAGATCATTTCAAGGTAAGTTTCAGTACCTACCTCTTATTTTGATGCGTTGAGTGCCTAGTACTTAGTGCGTTTAAGTGTAAATGCAGTGTTTTACTTTTGTCAGTGTTTTGGGATGCTTGAATCCAAACACAACGGCATACCAACAAGTACAACAACTTTTATGTTATTACAACTAGGGTCAGCATACTTCTGGGGACACACCGAGTTTTATTTTATTTCCACGAGTAAATCTTTGTTAGAGTAGTAGAACGGAATACCTTTTATTGCGCATAGACGAACGATATGACCACTAGGGCACACACAGGGGTGGAAGCAATTTAGAAACATCGCATTAGGTAAACAGCCGGTCTGGTAATTCATGAATTACATGGCTCGGCCTAATTACAATTACTGGTTTATGACGCAGTTCCTATCTATCGTCCTTTATAAGACTAATATTCCGAAACATAGAGCGGTCAAGCGGATTTTAACTGCGCAAGTAGCTCGTAAGATATGGGGTTCCAAGGAATGTGTGAGCAACCACTCACTCACACACATACATAGCAGTAACTAATGTATTCTATTACATATATAATTTCTTCTATAATATTTTGTTCTTTAAAATCGTCCTTCTTTCTTCTTCATTCTTATTCTTTATTTTATTCATTTAATATGGATTCATAATGAACTTATCTAATTTTCAGTGACGTCGGTAATGTTTTGTAATGTTTTTTCCCCTTTTAAAATATTATCCATAGCACAGTTGAATGTACTCTCATAATTTCATTTCTAATCTAATATGCCATTCTAATTGTGATTAAGTATTATTATATTTGAATTCGGCAACCAAGAACCTTCTATATGTCCATGCCTCCTTCACAGAGTGGTAGAGGCTGTTCCAGTTAGAGCCATTCATTATATTGATCAATTCGTCCCTGCTAAATTGTGTTGTGACCCAGGTGGCGCTTCCTGGAGTTGGCAAAGATAGGGCAGGTTGCGATGAAATGTTCTGTTGATTCTGGGACTTTCATATTGCAAATTGAGCATAAATAAATTCTATTTTGCACCCAGGATTTGAAATTCACATCGAGACTTTATGTCAAGCCGTGAGCTCTGCCTGATGGTATGCAACGCCAATGCCCTCCCTCTCCCTCTCCCACTCCCTCTCACTCACCCTCTCCCTCTCCCTCTCCATCTCCCTCTCCCTCTCCTGAACTATTAAGACTGGTAATCCCAAGTACTTGGCCGAATCTTTTCATTTCATGACTGGAATGCACTCGTTTGATACTGGCGACGCAAAAAGCATAATTCAGCTTCCACTACTCCGAACTTCGAAGTACAATAGTTCTTTTTATATACAGGCTATTAAAATTCACAACGAGTACCCTGAGTTGTTCAGTACGGATAAATCTGTGGACACATTCAAAAAAGAATTAAAGAATAAATCGTTAGCGATGTATGAAGAGTAACCTCTATAATAGTCCGTTACTTAATTTCTGTACCTGAAACTACTCGAAAACCAAGTGTTTTCCATATATATATATTTTTTTCTATTCTGCCACATTTAAGCACAATTTTGCTCTTTTATATGTATAATAAGAAGTCTGAGTTAAGTTTGTGAATGATTGTTATTTTTATACTTTTCTGTCAAGAAGGTAGAGAGGGCCTGAAGGCCCTATTTTTGTCAGATTTATAAATAAAGCGTCATTCATTTATTCTCTCGTAGAAGTACCAAAAGATGATGGAAATTTGCAGTTTTTTTAAATTAGTTTTTTTTAAATGGATTTGTACCTATTAGGCGTGGTCGAACATGGATAAATGAGAGTTTCCACCTCAACACAGTGAAGTGAGTGTGAAAAGTGCAAAAACATAAACATAAACGTGCATGATGCCCTCGAGGCCGAGCCTAAGAAGATATAAGTAGACCTATCAAGAGCTTGTCCTAGGGGTGGTGCATGACTGTCCCCGTCCGGACTCCCAGATCAGCAGACTAAACCCCACACACTGCCTTCATATTGTATCCCATGGTTTTTATACATTTTAGTTGTTATTATAATATTATCTTTTCACATACCATATAAATATTAGTGTTCTCGTTCTCCTTATTTTTACTGCCTAAATACTCAAATATCAATTTAATCAAGATGAAGTTATCGATAATAATTGTAAGAGGACTTTCACCTGGTGAAAGGGTGGGTCCTATTGTATGGAGTTGCGATGTAAAAAATGCTCTCCTGCAAACTTACTCAGATGGTATTTAGACGTTATTCAGAGAACTATTTAATTGAATGTGATTTTTATGACTAGTTACATTTAGTTCACAGTTTAGTGACTCCACTTGTTTTCGGGAATGGGTATACTATCATTTATTCAAGACTTCAAGGCATTTCTCATACTTTCTGTGAATAGGTACCGGTGGTTTAATAAGATTTTGGTATTTTCCTTAAAAAATGCCTTAATCCGTGTCCTCCTTCCTTTCGCCGAACCGCCTTCAAACTGTCTGTTGTGGTAATCGTTCGTTCTGCTTTGTTCACTCAACACCGAAATAGGGCAATTGCAGAGTACCTAATTTTTGTTTTCGGTTCCGTTGATGGCGCCGATCCTTGGCGCCATCGAGGCACTAAAAACCAAGCAGAAAACTGGCCTGTGAAGTTGCATTTTTAGTGCGAATATGCTATCTAAAATTACAAACAAATAGGCAAACAATGGACCAAAAATCTGTCCTTTGAAATCCATGATAATACTAAAATTCTCAGATTGTACTGTTATTACAATCCCTCATAGGAGAGTAAATTTTTTTTTAAATAGTTTGCCGTTGCGCCGCTCCCTCGTGAGACCAAAAACTATTTGGCTGAATTTCTGATGGTCTAACGAGTAGACCCTCGAAATGTCAAGTCATAAGGCCACTTCGGAGGGTTGTTTTTCTAGAAACAAACACATGGAGTAACCAGTGCGGCTCGAGTCTAATTGAGAGCCTCTCTGACGTACGGCCATAATCATTCTAAACGTTTTCTTGAATGGAGAAGCTTCATAATGTAATACCTACCTAATTCTAAATGTGAGTAGGGCCAAGTGGCTCAGAACGAGAAACCTTTTGTACGCCGATGACGTCACGGGATGATACCCTCGACCTCGATGTAGGCCTCGAGATATTATTACGCCTCACTCACACTCGAGCCGCCGTGAAATGTAAATCCGCCTCTAGCTCCGTACAGCCGACTCAGACCCTCCCCCAAATGGATTGACGGTTCGTCGTTTTTTACCACCCGGTCTCAGGGACCCCCATGAAGAAGCAATTACTTCACAAATTGAAAAACCTCAGTGAGATTACGACGTAAAACCACTGGAACGACGCGATAAAAATAAATTTCGTCGACGTAGAGGGTGCAGCGGAGCGAAAGGGCTACGAAGGCTCTTTGATAAAGCCACCACCTCGTCTCTCGTTCATTCCGCCTGCCACAAGCAACTAGAAAGATTTTATGCAGGAATAAAACTAGGGCGAAGGACGGCCTCAGTCCATCAAGAACTGTGATCCATATAATGCTCATAATCACGTGAGAACTGTTCTCCTGTTATGTCTAATACACGGACTCAGCCAGCTAGTGTTACAGGTCTCGTGAGCGCTAGGTAGGGTTGGTTTGGATAGGCGGCAGGAGAGAGGAGGGTGTACCCTGTTGGGTTCTTTTAAGGATAGCTAGCGCCCCAGGTTTTCACCACAATGGATATATGCGAGGGAAAGGTAAGAGAGAGAGGAGGCGCTCGTTGGGAGTTGATGGAGGCAGATCCTTCTGGGCTTCTACCGAGGCTTCGCACAGCTCGTTCTCCTTGTTATTTATTGGTTTAAATCTTACATATTTACATCTGAGTGGTATAGAGTGGTACCACGACAACAGTTATTGGAAATAGGATTCTCGGAACATAGGGACTCTCAAGAAAGACAACTTGACGAAAACAAAAGCAAAGAAATCTAATTTTTGTCTAAGTACATTGATGTTCACCTACTACGTATTTTTGTGAACAATACGTACATGGTAAAGCAGGACAAACTGAACTATGGGCTTGGTGATTCCAGTAATAAATTTAATTTAGTGGTAACAAACTCAACTGCATTTAAATGTCAAAATTAGGTACTTTCAAATCTGGATGTAGGGGAAGGGTCAGGAAACTCAACAAGGTACTTAAGTTCCCCGTAGACTTTCAAATAGCCTCTTCCTCTGCAAACTGCAGGCTGAAATAAGAATCCTGTTCGGCAATGGCCCTCTCAGGTGGAATAAACCGATTCTTGTGAGATCACCCATACCTGGAGCGTGGTTAATATTTGGATGGGTGACCCCCGTGACGCCTGGTGACACATCAAAATATGACCCATGTAGCTGTTGGGCGAACCCCTCTCCACTCAACGGGGCGAGGCAATGAGTTGCCAATAAATAGCGAAATGATCAGATCAAATTCTGATCCTCTCACTGGAGGACAGTTGATCACGTCCACGACGCCGGCAGGGCAGTGGGGTGTAAAGCCCCAGCCTGAAGTGGCTGTTTACTTTACTTTTACGTTTTTTACTCCTCGGCAAAAGATTTTGCAGACATTTGTTTAGAAAGATGGGATTTTTCATACCATAAGCATTCGAATTATTCTCAGCATTGCACCTTCATTCCACTCGACACAGGATGTGGCTTTCCAAGTGGCACCTGATGGGCGCACTAGGACTGACACCCAAGGACCAAAAGGATCATCACATCCTTTGACGTCCTGTTATCATCAATAGCCTTGTTTCGTCATTCATCTCATCCCTTTTACTCTGTCAAGTCTGTCTGCTAGACTGCTCAAAAGAATGGAAAACTCTGTTGTTCCGTGGAGTCGCTGTGGTGGCCGGAGGATGGGATCTGATGGTTCCTATCGTTGTCGCCATCGAGGTGAGGGGCGAGTGATACCTGAAGGTGGGGACGTAATACCCGGAGCCAGAATGTCCGGGTGACGTCCGCGGCGAGTACACCGTGGAGCTGATGGCGAAGGCGGCAAAACAGATGGCTGGGCTTCTGATCGCCGAGATGATGAGTTTGGGTGAGGGCAAAGACCCGGGCGTGCTTTGATGGCTGGTACAGGTTGAGGAGTCGGGTGCGGAGGTCGTCCTAGGTCGGATGCGGCATTGGGGAAGAGCTTGGCAATCTGTAGCAGCGTCTCGTACAGGAGCAGCGAGATGGCCTGGAAAGCCGCTAAGGACAGGGGAAGAATATTCATAGAGTTCCAGTCGTGCGCAGTTAAAGATTTCCTTGAGCTGACCAGATGCTACAAGTGCCAAGCATACGGCCATACCACTAAGGCATGTCCAGCCGATGCCCCCACCTGCGGGAAGTGCGCAGGAGCCCACGATACCCGCAAGTGCGATACTAACGCGGAGTGTTGCACAAATTGCAAAAGGATCAACGCCCCGCACGATCATCAGACAGCCCAGCCCGGCTGCACGGCCCATCGGAGAGCCTATATCAGGCTAAAGGCCAGCATAGACTACGATGGTCAGGCTTAAGTTTGGGCAGCTAAACATGCACCGATCCCGACCAGTGCATGATGAACTGCGTGTCATTGCCGACAGGGAGGGCTTTGATGTGGTCATGGGACAGGAGCCCCAGGCAAAGGACATTGAGAAGGGCATGGGACTCAGAAGTAGGGCGGTTTTTGGGGGCGGTGGAGCTGGGGCCGTGATCTACGTCCTCAACCCCCGCCTCCAAGTTGTCGCTCTCCCAGAGACAACGGCGGATATTGCTTGCGCCAAAATATGCATAGAAAGAGCCGAGATAGTGTGCATATCCGTGTATCTGCGCCAGGGAGAGCCCATGGAGCACTACGTTGACCACCTGGAGAGCATAGTGCGCAAATACGCAACCAACCAGATTATACTGGGTGGTGACGTAAATGCGCACAGCCCTGCCTGGGGGGACCTCAGAAGTGACCAGCGTGGCGAGATACTCCTTGACTTCTTGGCTGCGGAGGACCTTGTCCTCCTCAATACAGAAGACTCGCCACCCACTTTTGCCGGACCGCAGGGCACGTCGGCAATTGACATTGTGGCAATGTCCACCAACCTCATACCGCAGTGCACCAGTTTTGCCATTGACCTGGAAGCCACACTAAGCGACCATGCCCTCATTACAACTGAATTAGCTGTAACGGAAGGAACACGCAAGCAAAGGCGACAACGCAGGCAGACAAACCGCATGGAGAAAGATCTTCTTCAATCCATCATAGCGGCAGGAATGGCTGAACAGGCAGATATCCTCCTCTGGCCAGCGAGCAGCGTCACCGACATTGACGAAAAAGTAGCCATCATAACAACTATCCTGTATGATGAAGTGGGAAAAGCCGTCTCGCCCCAAGACCGGAGGGAGAAGTTCCCATGGTGGTCAGCGGAAGTCCAGCGTGCCAAGACTATAGCCAACGCCCATAGAAGGAGATACCAGCGATGCCATGGCCCAATTACCCGACCCCTCCTCAGGAGGCTGTTTCATATGGCCAAACGCCAGTATGAGCAAGCCCTGAAGAGGTCACGGAGGGAATCTTGGTACAGCTTTGTCACGGAAGAGGACTCCAACAACACCTGGGGCCTGCATGCAAAGATTCCGTTTGGGAAAGGTGGGTGCCAAGCCAGCCTTAACTCCGTTCTGCGTAGGGGGAGAGGCTGCTGAGAGCATAGGCCAAACCCTGCTCCAGACAGCCTTCCCCCCCGACAGCATAGTAGGAGAAAGCGACAGACACGCACAGACGCGAAGAAGTGCCATGGAAATTGACTCCAGATTGGAGCCAGAGCCATGGGGGTTGGAAGACCTGAGAGCAGCTATTGCAGCCCTTAGACCTAACACCGCCCCAGGCATGGATGGTATTGAGGTTGCCACCTTGCAGAGAGGCCTCCCTGCCATGGAGGAGCACCTCCTCCAACTCATGGAGGACTGCAGAGTCCTGGGTTATTTTCCCACAGCATGGAAGAGAGCAAGCATCGCCGTATTCCTGAAGAATGGACGCCCTCCAAATGACCCAACATCATACCGGCTGATCTCCTTGTTGTCCACCTTGGGGAAAACCTTGGAGAAGCTGATCTTGCATAAAGCAGCCTCAAGCAGCGCAGCATCCCCCCACGCGCAGCAGTTTGGAGCTGTTAGGAACAGGTCTACGGTCGATGCCATCGTGGCACTTGAAGAGACTGTGGCAGAGAGTACAGACAAATATGCATTTGTCCTACTCTTCGACATCCGCAAGGCCTTTGACCGGATGTGGTGGCCGGCGGTGGTGGACGTCCTGAAGAATGCCAACCTCCCACCCAGCATTCTGCGCCTCCTCTGCAGTTTTCTGCACAGAAGAGAGGCTAGCCTGGAGGATTATGGAGAGACCTGTCGCACCAACATTGAGATGGGGTGTCCACAGGGGTCGGTGCTGGGACCATTCCTTTGGACCCAACTCTTCAATGGCGTACCAGCCCATCTAAGTGCAAACGACATCCCTGCCTTTGCGTTTGTCGACGACTTGGCCGCGGTCCTGCTTGCCAGAACTAAGGCCAAAATTGAAGAGAAGGGGACGCAAGCAGTCAGCCAAATCAGCCAGTGGTGCTCCAGCGTCAAATTAGAGCTTGCCGCAGAAAAGACAGTCCTATGCCAGCTGAGGGGCAGCCTAAATATGAGGAGTCCTCCAATCATCCGCATCGATGGTAGAACCATCCGCGCCGAGGAGAACCCCAAATACCTTGGATACCTTCTAGGCAAGGACTTTAACCCAGCAGCCCACATAGCTTACAGCAGCGCAAAGGCAATTGCTAAGTACGCCAGCATTAGGCCAGTCACGCGAGTGCAATGGGGAGTTACATACTGGTCCCGCAGGACCATGTACAAGGCCCTGTTTGAAACAGTGGCACTGTACGCTTGCCCAGCATGGACCTCCCAAGCAAAATCTAGGCACTGGACTGCACTCTTGAGCGCCCAACGCAGAGCACTCCTCATTATGACCAACGCATACAGGACTACCTCTGCGGACGCGCTCCAGGTCCTAACTGGCCAGATGCCAATTGACCTGGTGGCGCGCAGCCGCACAGCCACCTGGATGCTGGGCCACGGGCGAAGAAGCCCGATCCCCGAATGCTACGAGCCGGAGGATGTGGGGCGGTGGGCGCTCAATGAGTGGCAGAAGCGTTGGACAGATTCAACAAAGGGAAGGCACACACACCTGTTATGGCCAGACATCAGGCATAGGCTGGCGTGTAAGTATGTCCACATAGACCACTACATGGCGCAATTCGCGACTGGCCATGGCGATTTCGCAGCCAAGCTCCACTTCTTCCGCTGCAAGCCCTCGGAAGAATGCAGTGGTTGTCGAGAGGTGGAAACGGCGGAACACGTATTTTTAAGCTGCCCCCAGTATAATGACGCCCGCACGCACTGGAGTGAAGCAATAGGACCACCCCCCCCCCCCCCAGACAGCAATCCATGGCAGCACGCAGTCAGCTCTCGGGCCAACTTCTGCGCCACACAGAAGTTCATACGGCAGATCATGCACAAAAGGAAGTGGCCCCTCCGTCAGGAGAGCAACGCTCCTCCCCCACCCCCCGACAACGCAGCCTCCGCGCGGCCCATCCCGGGCACTGCCGTGAGTGGCAGTGGCTAATAGCGTTGGGGGGAGTGAGCACGACCATCAGACAGAAAGAAGCATCAAGCATGCACTCAAGCCTGTACAGCCACATCGGCGTAGGAGCAGGAATAGAAAGGTCTGATGGTCTTCGAGTACTTTGAACGTTGAGTCTTGATGCTGGCGGGTGAGAAGGCTGCGTCGACCTGGAAGAACCAAAAGGCTGGATTGTGGGTGTAGAATGGTGGGAGGGTCAGGGGGATGGTGGCGGTGGTGGCCGCGATGTCCGTGACGACAGCAGCGGTGACAGTGGTGGTCAGCCGTGGCATTGTGGGTTGCGTGTCTGTCTGCATTGTTGGCAAGAAACGTTTGGGTTACCATTGTCGTAAGCCTAGAGGTAGGGTAGGTTTGAGTAGGTTGTAGGAGAGAAGGATGTGCTCCTTGGGGGTCTGTTGGGACCGCTAACGCCCTGCGGTTATCACCACAGTAGGCGTTAGAGGAAGAGGGGTCCCGCGGTTATCACCACAACAGATGCCAGGGAGAAGGGTACTAGCACCCCATGGTTATCACCACAGCGAGTGCTAGAGGAAGGAACGTCCCATGGTTACCATCACAGCAGATGCGAAGGGAGGCAAAAAGATAGGAGAGAGAGATGAGGCATAATGTGAGTGAGAGAGAAGTCGTAGGTAAGAGCGAGGTCGGTCGAATGAAGAGCTGGGCGCCTTATAAAGGTGCCTCCACCTCGTCCCTCACCTGTCAACGGTCGTTAACGGCCGTTGTGAGTCGTTGGGACTTCGATGGAGGGGAACCCTCCTGGTTTTCAGCTGAGGCGTCGCACAGCTCGTCTTTCTCCTTGTGTATTGGTTAAATCTATATTTACAATTATATGTGAGTGGTATATATTAACCTGAGGGGTACAGCGACACTGACTAATTTGCGCTTATCGTCCAACAACCATGCCAACACCATGTTAGATGAGAAAGCAAGAACTCGACCGAGTTGACTGTCAGGGTCAGGTTGCACGTCAGGTTACTGCTGCAGATCTACCATCGATCTCAGAAATCTCTCAGCAGTGTTGGAAACTTTGGATCTGCCAGATTTACGTCGGTAACTGGACCTCAATTTGAGCAGATATGATCGAGTGACAAATCTCCGGCTGAAAGGCTCTCCGATGCCACTTATACGGGGCGAGGACCGATCTCATCAGTCGCTCAAATCGGTCAAAATTATCTGCTCGTATATATACCCAGCTATTGGGGTCCGTAAAGAACTTACTTGGTGAAGCCTCCAAGTACGAGGATACTTATTGGACGTGACATGTGATAGGTAGGTAGTTGTTTATCTGGTGAACCTGATCCCCAGTCAGGGGAGACTGAAGCCGAGGCAAATGTGGAGTCAAGCAGTCAACAATACTACGCAAGGAGGGTCACCTCCCTCATTTGCCTTTTATGCCCTCTCAGCTTCTGATACGGCTTCAACTTCCTCCATCCCCACTACTTCCACGCCCTCATACGAGAGATAATTATTCACCCTGTCACTCTTTTCCACTTGATCCGTCTCGGCCCTTTTCATCCAACTTGCTTCAGTTCACGCGTTCTCCCCTTCGTTTATGTCGTGTTGAAACGAGACATACAACTCGAGTACCTATATCTAGGCCATTCCTTTTCCACGACATCAACAAGCCCTCTTAACTTTACGCTCACAAAAAGGAACCGCCAACCCAGAATAAAAGGTTAGGAGGACTGAGCGATTTTTTCTCAGGAATAACATTAAGTTATCACTACCACAAGATACATACGTATCTGACGGTATTTATGACATAGGAATTATGAGCCTGCGCTTTAGTTTGTTTACATAGGAATATCGTCATATACATATTCCATCTTCAGATATCCAACCCATAATAATTGTTAGGTTCTGGCACACAAGAGAGGAACAAGACAGGAAACGCCGGCCGTGGGTAGGGCGCGGGATGCCGCCGTACCGTACCACATCACTCGCCATGTTCCCCTCGTTTCAACCATTTGTCATTCTCAAAAAGTATGGATAGTTCCCATTTGCTTTTCAGAAAAAGAGTGTATTTTCATTTGTATCTGTTTACCTGTAGGTACTATCACAAGTATCATACCTACATTCTTGAGTGATTCGCCATCATCATGATTTTCTTCTTCTGAAGAAGAAGTTATAGTTGCGGCAGTTCTGCTCACCAAGCCTAAAATAGAAGGATGTGGTTTCATGAGCATCACAAGCGGAGAGGTGAACTTCGAGAGCTTAACACCATTTTTGAGGATCTCAAGAAGATGGTGAAAAATGTTTGACCTACTTCCGAATGAGCTCAGAAGAATTGAAAGGGAACTCAAGAAAACTCTGAAAATTTAGAGAAACAGACATATTGTTGTGAATTTCCAGAAATTGACCAAATGCCGTCACCGCTGCGTCTCACGTAGTATCCTCCGTCATCTCCATTCAAATTATGCAGAAGCGAAAAAATACGAACAAAGCCCCGCGGCCGTTTCCCGGCATACTCCGATCATGTTCCTCTTTAGTTTACGAGAACCTTCCATGTTTGATTGGCCACTTCTTAGACGAGCTCCAATATTTTGATCAATGAAGCACGTTTCCCCCCATTTTTGACCATCCCGAACAAGAATGTGGCAATAAAAAGCCGAAATTTGGGAGCTACTCCAGATGGTTGTGTATGTGTTTGTGTGTATAAAAAACCTTAAGGTCAGTGTGGAGTACGGTGTTGTTAGAGTGAGAGGGAAGATGCGGCATAACTTCCGTTCTATCTCGGCAACGGAATGATGAATTTTCAATCTGAAAATTTATTTGAGTTTCTATTAGTCAATAGAACACGGCTGTATGAAATTTTTTTCCAAAATTGTTTGGATTAGATTAGGATTAGGATTAAGATTATTATAAAATGAAACTTTTTTTTGTGCAAAAACGCGTCCTTCTCATATTGGGACAGACATGCACTAATGTTCAGAACCGGTTCTATAAATAAATAGGTATTGAAAATCAGCGGCCGAATACGAAATCTTGTTGTAAAAGTAGGATGCTTAGAATTTGGAATTGAGAGACGGTGAATGAGGGAGACGTCCGGAAACGGCGGGAGGGGTTGGGGGGTGGACCTTCTTGGGATGACCTTTGTCATGTATAACTAACTATACTTGCCTAACATACCACCTTCCCATCGCGTGACCCCCTCACCTGCGGGTTCGTAAGCAAGTCTTCCAGTAGTTCAGTAGTTTTTCCATTCCGCAACGGCTATAGCGTTTTGGTTTAGTATTCTGTGAATAACACCCATAATAATTACCCGAAAACGTCTGCCAAGTAGGTGGGCAGTATAGCTTCCACACATTCGTGTGTGGAATTACACACGTGTGTGGAGTTACATAATATAAATCGTTATAATCATTCGTTGATTCCTTCCACTCATCGTTCATATAATTTAACTGATGTATCCTTAATTTATACTTGATGCATAAGGTACTCAGCTACTCAGTAAAAAATTAAGCTATGAAACTAGGGCGAGTCGGGCGAAGTATATGTATATGGATACTTCAATCGCTTATACATTTTAGAGGGCTTTGTCGAAACATCAAATATTAAACAGCTACTGAAAACTTCATCAACGTCGCCCCACCAATCACTGGGGACCATCAAGGACCAAACCTGCAGGTTCCCTGGAAATGTTACTAAATCGGTTCAATAGATTTGTTTCATTTCATTCGCATTTGTTTGTTATTGTTCGCGCATGCGCAGACACTCATTCTGATCGTAATGAAATGAGGAACTTGAACATTTTTTTTTATTGTTGCGGAAATCAAAAGTGGATTGAATTTGAAGACGAATTTTGGTAGAAAAATTTAATTCAGACGCGCCAGTGATTTTATAAAAATATGAAATTTGAATTTCTGAGAGCCCGCCAAAACGCCCGCTTCAGCTGAATACGCCCACTGTCCGAGCGTGACGTCAGATTTCTCGTGTCTTCATGTCTTGTTAAAAATATAATACCTGCAATAAACCTAAAGGATGTTTAGTTAGTGATTTTGGAAGGATACAGTTTTTTGATTTTCTGCATACAGCTTTTCTACCTTCGATACAGGATGAAACAATACTGACGATTAATTTTATCCTAATGAAATAATTTATCCATCGATGAAAAGGAAAGGTATGGCGGATATTTGATCCCCGTCAGGTACATATATTAGGAAATATTCATACCTACTTACACTGAAATGATCTCTGCAAGCTTACATAGATTTACGGGTGAGTGATATTATAGCCTTTTCCCTTACAGGTCGAACCACTTTTTCTGAGGGTGTTGGCCAGTTGGCACACCAATGAGCCGTTTTTCCGGCGATTTAGCAGTTGAGCTGGCATAGTTTGGCACAAAACAATATTTGTATGACATTTTTTTCGAAATAAAACCAAAATATGAAGGAACAGCATCGCAAACTTTGCGATTTCTACATCCACGATCCGTCCCACTTAGTTTTTGTTTGGTTGTTGGTTCCATTCTTCTTCTTCTTCGAGGTATTTTATTTTTGTTATACTGTATGGTAATGCGTTGTGTTCACTGCTGTTGTGTATAAGATGCTGAGGCATCTCGGAAAAAAACAACGAAAAGGAACCTGTTCACATGAACGTACTTGTTAGTTGATGAGAAGCATGGAAATCCCCCTCCCCCCTCCACCCGGTGATAAGAGAACTGTGATGTCACACCCTCGAAAACCCCAATCATAGAGCGTTTCGCGCAGCTTCCCCTTCCCCCGATCTTCAAATTCGATTTTAATTATTACAACAACATTTTCATCCATATTTGATCACATTTTCGTCAACCATAGGTGGTCTAGTGTAGAGTAAAAAAGGTTTCGTTCAGAATTTCAGATGGGTGCAAGTTCCTCATTGATAAGGGACCATCAGCGATCTAGTCTGCATCATCTTGGCCGAATAAAACCGGTGTTTTATTGTTTTATGAAAAAGTCACGGGCAAATGTTGTGGGAGTGTCCAGGAATTTCATGCACAGAAGAAAGATGAAATTCATATGTTCAGGGTGGCCCAACGAAGGTGTCCCACCCCCCTGCAGTCCATAAAAAAACAGGACCAACGGATGTTTTCATGAGATTTTGCGTAAATTCCAATAAGAACAAAATTGCGCATCGCGAAATTGTGCGAAACTTTATTTTTTCAAATGAAAACCCTCCTTTCTGTATTACAGATTCAGATTCTTCGTCAAATGTCGTGAACAAACCACTCCTCAAACGATTTTTTTCACTGCGCGCAACCGGCTCCATGAGCGCGACAAGTTGCACAGTCCTGGAATTGCACAAAATTGAATAAAGGTAAACCTTGAGTGTGACATAGGATTTTGCACTTTTTTCAACGCTTAATCACGTGATAATATCCGTTTTCTGATTTTGTACGGAATTCTAGGGGTCAAAGGAGTAAGACGTCCATTTTTTATGGAAAAACATCATTTACGTGGATGGATTTTCTTAAGTAGCTGTACTGAAAAAAGTTACTTCTTACAATAAAAAAAATTATAGACATAGAACCAAATGTGTTCCTCGATGATGTATGACTAGAAAAATGGTCCATTTGAGTAATACCATTTATCACATGCACATATCATAAATCCTTGTAGCCACAACCAAGCAATGTATGGATTACACTGGACTAAATGTTCCTATCAGGTTTTATTCGTAATAATTAGATATACAGGATACTTTTGAAGGATCGCCTCCTTAATATTGACAAAAACAATATAATTTTTTTTTAATCAGAAGATTGCTGGTTCGGAGATCTTAAACAAGGTGTCAGGAAATCATGCTTACTTTTAAGCATACTTTACGTAATCTACACCAGCTTTCTTATTCTCCAATGATAACCCCCAACTTTCGTAGATTCTTGGCTCTCAAGATTTTTGGAGGTTTTTCACTGAGATCCGGAAGTCGCCGAGGCCAAAAACTTGAGGTTCGCCTTCCACCACATTAAACATATTCAAAAATTAGAACCAACCCATTTGATGATCGGTAATTTCTCCTATATACAGCAACAGTTGTCTGAACTAGTAGTCCTCTACGTTATCGCACTCAGCAGTACAGCGGAACCTTGTTCTTACAAACCCGTTTTAAACGTAAACCTGTTTTGTTAGTTCTTGTCCCTTGCCTCTCTTGAACAGCCAGAGATCGGCCCCTTACGGATTACGAAAAAATCTTCCTTTCGAGTACAAAAATGTCCCGATGAGAACGGTACGGAAAGTACAAACGAAAATGCCTAGTGTTGCAGTATGGCCATGTGTGCAAACTTCCGAAGTAACCTAGAGTGCGCACAAATGGCTGGCCTAAATGAATCGAGGGGGAGGGGCATTGGAGACGGACTCGGTTCTCGCGACTCCCCCTCCTCTTTGGTGATCGAAAACGGGATTAAGGGGAGGTAGCAAATCAGCGAATTATCTACGTATTTAAATTACATTAGATCAGCACTATGAAAACAGGTACAAATCTTTGTGGTGAGCTTTCCGAGAAACTAATTTTCCACAGTCCTATTGAGCTACAGGAGGCTTACAAGATCCTTAGTTAATCCCCCTGGTTTGGTTCCCATGGGGTCGTTGCAGGTGATCACATGTTCGAACTTGACACATTGCCAAGTTATATGAGCAGCGAGGAAGGCTGCCTCAAGGTGAATAAACGAGAGGTAGGGATGCGTTTGTATCAAGGAGGTAGGGTGATTGTAGTCGACCTAGGTTCCACGTATCCCGTCACCGTGTGCGATGAAGAGCGCCACCAAGGATGACCGTGTGATGAAGACTGCGTAGTCGTGGGGATAGGTTAATCGTTGATGGCAGCGGTGGTCCCGGCAGGGTCGTCGTGGTGGCGGTGACGGCAGCAGGGGTACTGTCGGTAGGGTTGTCCATTTTGAATCTGTAATGTCGGGTGCACCAGTGTTACGATTTGGCTAGAGGCGGAGCCTGTTGATCGTGATTATTTTACTGAGAATAATATTTGACTGAATTTACTCGTATTTTGAATTTGTAAAATTGATTATGGTAGGAAGGTGATGTTGGTGTTAACCGTTTTTTCGAGGGAGGTGACTACATCAGTTGCTAAATGGGCCGTCCTCAGAGGTAGAGGGAAGATGTCAAATCTTGTGGCGGTGGGCAGTTCTTGAGTCGTTTGTGTTTCCTGTGAAGACGGGGTCGGTCAGGCTGAAACCTAATCACTCCCTTCTTAACTGGTGATAATATCACTGGTCTAGAAGGGGAACTCTCGAGGATCCACCGTCACTCTTCTCATTCTGTCACATGGTAGCAGGGAGTGGATTGGTAGTATGCACTGAGTAATTCACCATACTCCATCCAATTTTTGAGGGCTTACCAGAAGGATGAGCCCAAAGGTTTCCAGAAAGATTCCTTTACAAACATCCAGTTCCTTGTCTCTCATACTTCTGCTAACCAGAAGTATGTCATGCGGAGAGGAGTGTGATAGTGGGCACTTCTCGAGTCGTTTGTGCTTCAGTGATGATGGGGTCAGTCAGGCTGAAACCTAATCGTTATCCCTTCTTAACTGGTGATAATATCGCTAGTCTAGAAGACTAGTCTTTCTACTCAATATCATCTATCATAAGCTTAAAGTTCAGATATGTGATGTACCTAAGCCAGGGAATTAACTCCCTCGGTTCGCAGAACGCCCCCAGAAGGGGCCATGGGGTTTAGCACCGTCCAGGGCGAGGACCAGTGCTGCCGCCTGGATGGCTGCTTCTTTCACCGGCAGGCACTGGTGCGATCGAGGGTTAAGGGAAATGCGCCTCCTTCACCCCACTCAACCCGCCTCCATCACAACCCCACTCCACATATATAATCCCAGCAGCAGCAACCTTGAGCTTCTTGAACCTGCGTACTGGGGACGGTTGGACGGGACTAACTCCCCTCCTTCTAAAGGCAGAGTTGTGTAGTGGACAAGGCATCTGACTTTCGCGCATGATCCCCACCGTTGAGTCCTAGTCCCTGCAGCAATTTTTTTTTCACAATTTTTTAAACAATTTTTTGCAACAATTTTTCACCTTCTTCAACATTTTATCTTCCAGTACCATCAATTAATTTCATTACCAGAGACTTATAATTTTCTTTTTGTTTTGTTTTGTTTTCTTTTCCCCAAACAGCTTTCATGGTAACAGCTGATAAGCTGTTGCATGGCGTCAGACACGAACGGAATCTCCGTCCCCAGGACGCAGGTTCCAGCCACTGCTGCAGCAACCCCCAGACCTCAGACGAATCCGAACTCAGACAGGCACGGAAGAAATTGTGAGTAAGGTGCAGTAGGCTTGAATTTTTGAGCAGACCCATGGACGAGAGAAGAGGAATGATCAGCTGGCCTGAGTTTTTGAGTAGACTTCTAATGCCAAGCTAACTAAGTAATACCTATCCTCAAAAAACGCTATAGTTATCGTCAAATCTACAAGACATCGCTACCATCCATGTACTTGAAGTTTCGTCTGATGCCATTTCCAAACTTGTCATGTTCTCTACAAATTCGTTCTCTCCAATTCCAGAATTTCTTCCTAAAAGCTAGTGTGTGTGTACGGGCGAATTTTTCTTAACCACCGATCTCTTTTTCACTTCGTTTTTCTATTTCATTGTTAATTCTGAGAGATTCGGTCCTTTTCACCATGCCTTCGAGGCAAGCACCACGAAGGTAAAGTGTACGGTTCCATGGTGTCGCAGGCTTTGGTCACCTCGAGAGCACATTTCCCTGCACTCTCCACCCGCAGATGAAGCTAGGTAAGGAGTTTTTATTCAGTAATAATATTTCTTATCATTCTTAATTCTTATACACCTACTGATTCCGTTTCTATGTGAGTTCGGTAGTATAAGAAAGTAATGTAGGTGTCGACTAAAACCCTCCAGGTCAGTGAAAAATCGACGTGCATATGTATTTTGTTATAATTTCGAAGAAAGGGAAGAACAAACTGGGTGGTGTCATCAGTGTGATTTCAATAGCCATTTCACCCTCTTAGGCTCTCACTCTCCCGCCGAAGGACAGCCTGGGACAGACAGAAAACAGAATGATGATCGCTCGCGCTACCTTAGTTTTACCTTAGTATTTAGATTGTCAACTAACGTCGTGAAAGCATTGTGATCAACATGTAAGTACATGGTGTGTTAGTTTTCATAACGCTCAACCATGTACAATAATTATTATGATATGGATCCATGCGAGAAAGCTAAGCGCTAAACTTATTGAAAGACGTCGTTCAATTTCTGTAGTCGAAATGTTGTCAATACGATCTATTCCATACATAGGTACAGGAAATGCCTAACCCCAATGCCTACATTTACCATTGGGTTTATTCCTTTTCAGACAGGAACGCTGGCTGCTCTTCATCGAGATACCAGTCATGAACGATAGAAGTGCTAAATACATCAGAGATAATGTCAGACTATGTTCAATTCATTACAAAAGGAGAGATTTCCTGACCGTAGCTACAGACAAACATATTCTTCATCATCATGCTTGCCCTTCAGTTCGTCAGTTCAGCCCCCATTTGATCGTATAACTGATATCCAGATTCCGGTACGTTCTACTCCATCATCTCAAACGCTGTTTCCTTGCAATCAGCCCCCACTCACTACTTTTTCTCCTCATTCTCCGCACATCAAAATTCCTCTAAAAACTCACTCTCTCAAGCAAACCCCAGCAAGACAAAACGACCGACCCTCAAACGTCTCTGGGATCTCAAACGTCTCCGCACTGTTGCGCAGTCTGTCCTATCTCTCAAAGGTAAGCAAGAATGATGGAATTTTTTTCTCCATCTCCACCTGTCCATTCATTTATATCCCATTTCTGTACACCTACTACCTATTCAGCCAATTAGGTAGGTACCTATTTGCTTTTAGATATGCCTTCGTTGGTGATGTGAAAGCACAACTTCTCAAGATAACGATATTTTTGTTATACCTACCATTGGGATACCCTAGGTACCATGATTACGAGTCATAACAATAATCTTCCACAAACCTAAATTTGTTTCAGAACCTTCGATGTCTACTACTACTACCTACGCCTCACGAAGCCACCAACGTTTCATCGCCAAGCATATTCCAAGTCACTTCAACAAATACAGGTGATTCAAAATGCCACATCTTTAATTTAATTACTATTCACAGAACTTATAAGTGCCACGTAATATTTTTAATGCTTAGAGGTAGAATCCTCTATTGTCTCAAGCCTTCACCGCCAAAAGTACTGTTACGAATAAGGAAACAGATTATAATTTTTTATGCCTAAGTACCTACGTATTATTTGATGATATTTCAGAGGAACGACAATCGATCTCTTTTACCTGCACGACTCCACTGATCACTTCACAAAACACGAACGGTAAGTTGGGACCTAATGAAATACCTATGTCATTCAGTCATCTCTCATTACCTACTTGCAAGTTTTCTATCATGTTGAATGCGGAGTTTTCTGCCAGGTTGAATGCGGAGTTTTCTGCCATGTTGAATCCTATTTTTCGCGATCCTATCCTATTTTTGTTCATCTCATCATGTTTGCTATAGAAACCCAAAAACGACAGGAAATTTAACTTTCCGAACAGCCTGAAGGGTAGGAAGCGTCCTGAAACAATTTTTCTGAAACTCAACCAATAAATGGGACTTGACCTCATCTGAACCGATCTTACTATAGGAATCTGAGAAGTCTGTAGAAGATTCAAATAAACAAGATGTAGGCACGATAAAGTGTGTAACATAAAAGTTTGGACTTTTCAAATTAATATTATGGTAAAATAAGGAATATTTAGATTTTATAGCTATTTTTATCCCCTTGCGAATTTGAGAACTCATTTGTTGAGTTTTGAACACTTTAATGCTCACCCATAATATACTTCCACTGCGTCCTCAAAGTATTCGAAATTATTGTGATAATTGTTGATAACTAATATACTCACAATTTGGCATAATATATTACCAAGGTCAGATGTGTTCTGGAAGGAAACATTAAGTAGGTACGTAATATATAATAAATTAAAATACAGAATTGAATAGGTAGGTACGTACGTATAAAAATAAAAAAATTGAAAACAGGGTTTTTCTACATTTTCAGAAGAAAAAACGTCTGCCAATTCGAGTAGGCAGTATAGCTTCCTCACTTGAATCATATAAACGTATAGAATAGTTGGGTAGGTTCATTTTGATACCATCTGCGATCCAACCCGCGTGTATCCTCAAAATTTCAGCTCTCTACGACTATTTTTCGCGTAGTTAGAAGCGTTACAAGGAAATGATGAACATTTCATGTTCGCTCATGCGCAGACGAAAGTTACTGTATGATTCCAATGAAATTCATTTGGAACTATCAAAGTATTATTCCTGATCGACCCTCCAAGTTTGAACTCATTTCAACGATTATGAATGTTTCAAGTATTTCACGTTTGCGCATGCGCAGACGAAAGTTACACTAATTTTTCAATGATTTTGGTATGGGACCATCTGCGGCCCAACCCGCACATACCCTCCAATTTCAGCCCATTTCAACCATTATTTCGGGTAGTTACGGGCGTCACAAGGAACTGACCACAGACAGACAGACACGGAACCAAAAATGTTCCTTGATGTCTGAAACGTAAAATGTGAGTGGAAATTCTCATTTTGGAGGACATACATTTTTTCGACTCTTGAATTTAACATGTTACATTTGGATAATAATTTTCAACATTACAGCAATGGTTTTGTAATAAGAACAATGTTTCACCATTAGTCACTTTATCATCCTTTGAGGATCGTGCTGTTGATCCATCCAGCAGCACTGGCAACCGTGGTTCGATATCCGACCCCGGACAATGAGGAGGGTGGCAAGACTTCAGTTGACCCCCCCTCAACAGTTGATTGAGGGAGGTTTGGGCCTCTTCACGCTTTGTCATAGTGTTTTTAATGCTCAATTAAAATTATTTACCAAGAGTTAGTACAGCAGAAGGTGGAATGGGGGATTTTGCACTTAGTCCCTACTACCACTCGCCCAGAGCATACAGATTTCTTTAAAAAATCTTATTTTTACCTAGTAAAAGTACTTCGCAACGATTCCAACATTGAAATGCATACCCATGTCGTTGCGACTTCCTGAAAACCGAGGTCTGTAAATGGTCCGTTGAAAAAAGGTTATGTACTCTGGTGTTGGATGAGATATCAATTAAGAAGAACCCACACTACAACCCCAATAATGACAGACTTGTTGGGATTGTAGGTCGTGGATTCAACAGGAAAACCTTAACTTCCAACCAGGCGTTAGTTGCTTTGGTAAAGGGTGCAGTGACTTCATGGAAACAAGTGGCTGGCCACTGGCTCACTGCTTGCCAAGAAACTGCGTCAACAATCCACGAAGCACTGCGCGAATGCCTTGAGCAACTAACTTCTGCTAGCCTCATTGTAAAAATGGTTATTTGGGACCAGGATGCCAAAAATAGGAGTGTGGTTAAAAAGTTGTGGGGTGACACCTGAGAAGCCCTTTTTCTTGTATAAAGGGGAAAAAGTACCTATTTCTCATGTGGGACTACCACCCCCCTCACTTGATCAAATCAATAAGAATAACCTGATTTACTATGTCTAGGTGGAAAACAGGAGAGTAGCGAAGTGGGATCACATTGTAAATTCAGTAAAGTGTGATGGTCCCCTTTGCCTCAGTTACTACCTAAAGTCATAATGAATCATGTTCAGTTCAACAAAGGTAATAGCTTCAAAAAATGAAAGTGAAGTACGCCACACAAGTGTTGTCTAAATCTATGAGTACGACCACGACCATCATGGTTTTACAGGCTCAGGGGATACTGTCAGCTGATTCGCTACACATTTCGGTCTTTGTGGATGATTTCAATCATTTATTTGATTGTTTCAACTCTGCAAAGAGAACCAAGGATAAACTTTCGTATCACTATGCGATAAGCTAATCCTCACGACATAAGGTGTTTTTGGAAGGTATGCTGAAGCATTTGTCAGCGGCTCAGTTCCTTCAATCCTCCAGGAAACCAGACTGTTTACATGATTGGATTCTGAACATTCATTCTTTGCTCATGTTCACCGAGCATGTGCTTGCTAACTATGGAGTGAAGGAAAACAGGACGCGATGGACGACAGCTATGGAGAAAGTATTTTCATGGGCATCCTAATTGAGGAATCGTGTCCTGGTTTCCTTGACTCCATAGTTAGCAAGCACATGCTCGGTGAACATGAGCAAAGAACGAATGTTCAGAATCCAATCACACAAACTGTCTGGTTGCCTGGAGGATTGAAGGAACTGCGCCAAATAGTTTGAAGGGGGATTGAAAGCACTGTCCTTGTCATCATTGTCAAAGCTGCCAACCTCCACGAACTGTAAGCCCCCTTTCACACGGGGAGCCGCACTGCTCGTGGCGCGCAGTCAGGAGCGTTTTCCGCTCTTGACTCTCACCTTTCACATTTTTTTGCGAGCCTTTTTGGCTCTCGAGCGCTCAGTCGCTAGTTCCACCCAGGCGATGTGCATGGATCGCATGCGTACTTAGGCCATTTACCTTCTTCATCGTCACCACCGTCTCTGACGCCAAAAACGCCGAAGTACCAGACGGTGTTGGGTCCATCCTATCAACCAACGGCGGGATGAAGCATGAGATTTCGCCACGCTTTATCAACAACTTCGACAGGATGGCAACAAATTTCGATTACACACGGAATTAATTAACATTTCCACGTCTACATCCATATTTGAAATCAAAAAGAAAGCAAGAAAGCATTTTGACGTGACGAGAATCCTTCCATGGATAGCAATAAACTGAGGAGCGAGAGCCGTTTTCGCTCTTCCTGTGAATACCCCCATCCTCCCCTTTGCATTTCATGGAAGAGCCGGAGGCGCGTGGCTCGAAGTGCAGAGCCGTGATCACTCGCGGCTCACGAGCCCTAAGAGCTGTCGCTCCCTATGTAAAAGCTCCATTGCACTCAATGCATTTCAGTCTCACGCGCCTTCCTCCTGCTCGGGAGCGCGAGTCTTGCGGCTCCTCGTGTGAAAGGGGCCTAAGGATGAGCTGGAAAGAGCGCTGGTTACTCTGAGCCAGTTGAAACACCGTTCTGCTCGAAATTATGATGATCTTGATCCTAATGAACAAGAAGATGGAGAATATTCTGAAGAATTCGAGCATAATGCGCCAGTGGGACCGGTGGAAGAAAATGCTTTCTACTCAACCGAAAGGTTGATGGCGCAAAATTACGAACTCTGCTTATTTCAAAGCTTACAGTGAAGCCTTGGGTGAGTTTGAGTTTGGTAACATGTGTCTTCCAGCTGGTCAAGCTTTTGTCGTACTGAAGAAAGTTGAATCACTTTTCTTCCGCCGTTTCCACTGCACTGCACATAGAACGGGAATATCGAAAATTATTTTGAATGAAATTAGTCTGGAAGGACTCTAAGATTAGGGTTGTGTAGCGAATCAGCTGAACAGCAATTCCTGAAGACGTTTGTAAGGACCAGGATTTGCGGGAATTGCATGGATTGAACAGAAGAATAGGGGATTATGAAGGTAAAAAATAATAACCATTAGGAAGCGTAAAAAAATTTGAATATAAAATGTTCACAATTTTCAAAGCTTCCTAATATAATAAATAATAATAGTAAACATTTTTTACATTAATATTTTAAGCTTAAATCGCGATTTTCCCCACATTCATAGTCATATATTTTATTAAATTTTGGGGGTCCTAGTTTGACTGGTGAACGCCATCTAGTTTTGTTGGTTAAAAACCTGTAAGCACCTAGTTCACTGACTGCTGCGTAGAGCGCACTACTATCGGTTATCCATATGCACATTTTACATTGACTGGACCTTCCTCGTCTTTTGGTTTATTATTCTGTGAATAATACACCTATGTATTCGCTCAGCAAAAAATTTTTATAACACCCCCTCAAACTTTTTTCTTTTCCGTTTCAAGGTGCGTAGATTCCAAAAACGCTGCAAAGTCCTTGTCACATGGGTTTATTATTCTATTATTTTATTGGTCTGAAGAAATGCTGGCTGATTATTTATTGTTTCTTTCATGTAAAATAATTGAAATAGCTATTTCTGGTGGTTTCCACAAATTTTGTCCCCCAAAACTTGAATTAGGTACTACGCTCCTTTTTTTTCATATTACCTTTGATCATTGATTGTACCATTTAATCGTCTTGATCCACGTGTTGACACTTTTTCTAGTGTTATACAAATTGATGGTGATTTCAGACGATTTCGCAGGTTTTTGACTCATAAAAAAATCAATTTTAGGAGCTGAACATCTGGAAAATGCAATGTCCGTCCGCCGTACGCCCTCCGCCGTCCGCCGAATCACGTGTACAGGCTTCATTTTCGGTCTAAAAAATTCGTTCTTTCGCACACATGCTCCATTTGGGCCTTAGTTGTGTCCCGAAACTTTTCAACCCGATCGGAATATACCCAGGGGTGTTATGAGTGAAAATGTGTATAAAAATAGGTACTTTTTGTGTTTCAGTAACATGTCTATAGAATGAGCTTTTAAGGTATCGTTTTTCATGTTTTGGGGACGATAAGACCGAATATGAAGTTGATTTTGACCAAAGAGTAGAAAATTGAGGTTCTACCAGATGTTCCGCTCCCGAAATTGATTTTATATGAGTCAAAAACCTGGGAAATCGTCTGAAATCACCATCAATTTGTAGAATAAAACTGGAAAAAGTGTCAACAGGTGGATCAAGACGATTAAATGGTACTTACTATCAATGATCAAAGATAATTTGGAAAAAAAAGAAAAAAAAGGAGCGTAGGTGTACCTACCTAATTTGTGTTTTGGGGGCCAAAATTGGTAGAAACCACCAGAAATAGCTATTTCAATTATTTTATATGAAAGAAACAATAAATAAACAGCCAAAATTTCTGTGGGTATGTCCAACAGAATAATAAACCCATGTGACAAGGACTTTGCAGCGTTTTTGGAATCTACGCACCTTGAAACGGAAATGAAAAAAATTTTGAGGGGGTGTTTTAAACATTTTTTGCTGAGCGAATACATAGGTGTATTAATCACAGAATAATAAACCAAAAGCAGCGGACGGCGGACGGACGGAAATTTTTTGTTCGGTATTCGTATTGGACGTCCCTTGAAACGTAAACCATCAAATTTGAGGGGGGTTGAATTTTTGGTTTATTATTCTGTGAATAATACACCTATGTATTCGGTCAGCAAAAAATTTGTATAACACCCCTCAAAATTTTCTCGTTTCCGTTTCAAGGTGTGTAGATTCCAAAAATGCAATGTCCGTCCGCCGTCCGCCGTATCACGTGTACCGGCTTCATTTTCGGTCTAAACAATTCGTTCTTTCGCACACATGCTCCATTTGGGCCCTGGTTGTGTCCCAAAACTTTTCAGCCCGATCGGAATATACCCAGGGGAGTTATGAGTGAAAATGTGTATAAAAATAGGTACTTTTGGTGTATTATTCTGTAAATAATACACCTATGTAATCGCTCAGCAAAACATTTTTATAACACCCCTCGAAATTTTTCCTTTTTCGTTTCGAGGTGCGTAGATTCCAAAAATGCAATGTCCGTCCGCCGTATCACGTGTACAGGCTCCATTTTCGGTCTAAAAAAGTCGTTCTTTTGCACACATGCTCCATTTAGGCCCTAGTTGTGTCCCGAAACTTTTCAGCCCGATCGGAATATACCCAGGGGTGTTATCAGTGAAAATGTGTATAAAAATAGGTACTTTTTGTGTATTAGTAACATGTTAGTAATATGAGCTTTTGACGTATCGTTTTCCATGGTTTTTGGGACGAGAAGACCGAATATGAAGTCAATTTTGACCAAAGACGCGGAAATTGAGGTTTTACCAAAGGTTCAGCTCCCAAAATCAGTTTTTTATGAGTCAAAAACCGGGAAAATTGTCTGACATCACCATCAATGTGTATATTAACACTAGAAAAAGTGTAAACAGGTGAATGAATACCATTAAATGGCACTACCAATGATCAAAGATGATTTGAAAAAAAAAAGCGTACCTATTTCATGTTTTGGGGGACAAAATTGGTGGAAATCATCAGAAATAGCTATTTCAATCGTTCTACATGAAAGAAACAATAAATTTAACAGCCAACAATTCTGTAGAACTCCAATAGAATAATAAACCCATGTGACAAGGACTTTGCAGCGTTTTGGTTTATTATTCTGTGAATAATACACCGATGTATTCGCTCAGCAAAAAATTTTTATAACACCTCCTCAACATTTTTTCTTTTCCGTTTCAAGGTGCGTAGGTTCCAAAAATGCAATGCCCGTGCGCCGTACACCGTACGCCGTATCACGCGTACAGGGTTCATTTTCGGTCTAAAAAAATCGTTCTTTCGCACACATGCTCCATTTGGGCCCTAGTTGTGTCCCGGAACTTTGCAGCCCGATCGGAATATACTCAGGGATGTTATGAGTGAAAATGTGTATAAAAATAGGTACTTTTGGTTTATTATTCTGTGAATAATACACCTATGTATTCGCTCAGCAAAAAATTGTTATAAGACCCCCTCAAACTTTTTTCTTTTCCGTTTCATGGTGCGTAGATTCCATAAATGCAACGTTCGTCCGCCGTCCACCGTACGCCGTACGCCGTATCACGTGTACCGGCTTCATTTTCGGTCTAAAAAATTCGTTCTTTCGCACACATGCTCCATTTGGGCCCTAGTTGTGTCCCGAAACTTTTCAGCCCGATCGTAATATACCCAGGGGTGTTATGAGTGAAAATGCATGTAAAAATAGGTACTTTTTGCGTTTTAATAACATGTTGGTAACATGAGCTTCTGAGATATCTTTTTCCATGTTTTTGGGGACGAGAAGACCGAATGTGAAGTTGATTTTGACAAATGAGTGGAAAATGGAGTTCTACCAAATGTTCAGCTCCCAAAATTGATTTTTAATGGGTGAAAAACCTGGGAAATCGTCTGAAATCACCATCAGTTTGTACAATATCACTGGAAAAAAAAAAAAATGAATGAACAGCAAACATTTCTGTAGGCATCTCCAGTAGAATAATAAACCCATGTGACAAGGACTTTGCAGAGTTTTTGTGTTTTAGTAACATGAGCTTCTGAGTTATCGTTTTCCATGTTTTTGGGTACGAGAAGACCGAATATGAATTCGATTTTGAGCAAAGAGTGGAAAATTGAGGCTGTACCAGATGTTCAGCTCCCGAAATTGATTTTTTATTAGTCAAGAACATGGGAAATCGTCTGAAATCACCATCAATTTGTATAATTACACTAGAAAAAGTGTCAACATGTGGATCAAGACAATTAAATGACACTGCCAATAATCAAAGATTAAAAAAAAAAAAGGAGCGTACCTAATTCGTGTTTTGGGGGCCAAAATTGTGGATCAGAAATAGCTATTTCGGCTATTTCAATTATTTCACATCAAAGAAACAGAAATGATCAGCCAACATTTCCGAAGGTATGTCCAGTAGAATAATAAACCCATGTGACAAGGACTTTGCAGCGTTTTTGTGTTTTAGTAATATGTTAGTAACATGAGCTTTTGAGGTATCGTTGTCCATGTTTTTGGGGACGAGAAGACCGAATATGAAGTCGATTTTGACCAAAGAGTGGAAAATCGAGGTTCTACCAAATGTTCAGCTCACAAAATTGATTTTTTATGATTCAAAACCTGGGAAATCGTCTGAAATCATCATCAATTTGTAGAATAACACTGGAAAAAGTGTCAACAGGTGGATCAAGACGATTGTGTAGCGTTACAAATGATCAAAGATAAATTGATAAAAAGAAAAAAAGAAAAGGAGCGTCCTAATTCGTGTTTTAGGAGCCAAAAATGGTGGAAACCATCAGAAATAGCTATTTCAATTATTTCACATGAAATAAACAATAAATGAACTGCCATCATTTCTGTAGGTATGTCCAGTAGAATAATAAACCCATGTGACAAGGACTTTGCAGCGTTTTTGGAAACTACATACCTTGAAACGGAAAAGAAAAAAAATTGAGGGGGTGCCCCCCTCCCACCGGCTACCATCACCGCCATCGGCAAGGTCTCCTTTGCGGAACCCCCTTCCCTCCAAAACCCCTCTCTCCTACGCAGGGGCCCTTAGGAAGCTTCGACCCCCATCCCCCTGACTTCAGCCGCTGACGCCCTGGCCACCGACCCCCCCTTCCGACGTCCCTCCTCACAGTATCTCACCAACTCCCGAATCTGCAACATCAACCTCTGTTGTCTCGCCTATCTCCGTCTCCCGACCCCGACATCGCCACGATTTTACGTGATGTCTGGGTCCCCGCACCTCTCTCCCCCTACGTCGCTCTGCCGGGCCGCCATCACCGCCACCAGATGTCTGGGTCCCTGCACCTCTCTCCCCCCTACGTCACTCTCCCGGGCTGCCATCACCGCTACCATGGCATCCCCCACCTTGGATCTTTTAGTGCCCCAGTGGATATACCAGTCTGGGGATCTTTAGGTGAGGAGTGAGGCAAGGAGAGAGAGAGACAAGTCAGCGACTTAAGGAGAGCGTAGAATGCCTTGGAAGGCGCAGGAGGCAAGTTTTTATAGCCTGGGGGCTATGCTCCCTCCATCCTCCATTCTCGTGGAGGATGGTGGGGATCCCTTCCCACTCGGCCCTTCCAGCTCTCTCGAGCTGCCTGCCCACGTCTAACAATTCATTCAGATGGTTATTTGCGAAATCTTTACATGCAAGGAGTGATATCACAACAGAAACAATAAATGAACAGCCAACATTTCTTTAGGTAAGTCCAGTAGAATAATAAACCCATGTGACAAGGGCTTTGCAGCGTTTTTTATATGGTATTATGCAGCTGATGAGGTTTGGAGTGATGTTGCCGGAGGTGAAACTGTTGACGAGGGCCATAAGAACATCCGAGACAGCGCCACTCCTCCACTCTCCTTCATTCCTGCTTCTGCTGCTGACGGTAGACGTAATCATGGAAAGATGATGGTGGATTGGTGGAAGTTAAAAGTAAGTATATATTTGTTACCTACTTGTTTGCTCTTGGATAGTCCGATGACAATGTGAATCTGATTCCCCTGATGTACTCACATATAATTGTATTTCGTCTTCCTGTGGTTCTTCCATTCCAAAATCATCCATTCCACGACATTATTTGAACTTTATCAATAGCAAACAGTTTATTCCATGACTATAGTTCAACGGAGCCGCTGGTAAGATTGATGATGAATGACATGTCCAGCACACCTTCCCTCACTGCATCATCGTTTGATTTTGTGTTATGTAGCCCATGGTGTTTGGAGTGATGAACACGTTAGTGTCATGTAGCCGATGAGGTTTGGAGTGACGATGTCGGAGGAAGCACCAATGCTGCTGATGAGGGCCATAAGGCGGGTTTACGCATTACGATAAAACGTAACGACTTGTGGGCAACGACAAATCGCTACGTTTTGTCGGATATTGGGCGTGCTGATTACAAATTCCGTCTTTTCCTCCAACTTTGCTTCCAACCTCTGTGGCTTAGATTACAGTGTTTTATTTGGGGATGTTTATTTGTATAATTTACGTTGAGTAAGTATATACATACAAGCTGTTTATTTCAGGCAATGGTGGAGTTACTGTTATGGTCTACGTATATTATTATTTTTCTTGCAAAAAGTGTGAAAAGGAAAAGGAACCGTAGGAATAAGTGGTGTGAATGAATTTATAGAAAATACACGGTTTGTAGGCAAATAGGTGAAACGTACCTACCTATTATTAAGATAGAAAGAATCTGTCAAGTTTAGTCTCTTTTTAGGATCTGTAACAGCAGTGTTGGGAAGTCCCTCACCTTCCCTTTCTTTACTAACTTAGGTCAGGAATAGTTCGATAATAAGTAACTAGTAAAATTAGGCTAGCTTAGGTACCTATTGTGGCGAACTGGTAGGCTAGGATAGTGTAGTAATGCGTATGTGGTGACTACAAATTATACACTGATTCAATCTGACTCCAAAAGATTTATTGTTAACGGAACCTCAATAACATGGAATACCGAAAAATGGAAGAACTGGTTTTGGTGAAAATCGGAAGAATCGGTCAATTGGGAGAATTGGAAGAATTTGCACAAAAAAATATATCGGCCGCCACCAAAATTCAATACTCTCCGAACTGATTTTGGTAACATATGATCGAAACGAAAATTTTGAAACTAGAAATGAACTGTAGTGTCGCTACAGACACTCCCCTTCCTCCGGGGACGAGAAATGCACCCGTCGCACGCCGCGGGGTTTGAGAGATACGACTTCCTTCATCCGCTCTACAGAGCCAAGTGTTTGGGGCGACTCGGCAAGGGCATACGCTGGCTTGAGACGGTCCACGGATACAAAGGTGTCCTTGCCCCGGACATGTAGCTTAAAAAACTTGTCGGATCGCTCTAAAACAATGAAGGGTCCATCGTAGGGTGCCTGCAAAGGTCGTCGGGAGGCGTAATGACGAAGAAAAACATGGGAACAGGATCGAAGTTCGGGATGGACGAACGTTGTCTTGGCCCCGTGATGAGTTGTTGGAACAGGCTTTAATTGACCATTGATGTTTTGGAGATTGGCCACAAACTCTGATGGTTCCTGTTCAGCGGGGGCATCAAGAAACTCACCTGGCAGACGCAATGTAGTCCCATACACAAGTTGAGATGTGGTAGCTTTCAGGTCCTCGTAGAATGCAGATCTTATGCCAAGGAGAACTATCGGGATGAATTCAATCCACTGGGGAGATGCATGCGCGCGAAGAGCGGTCTTAATAGTTCTATTCAGGCGTTCAACCAAACCATTGGCAGATGGATGAAAAGAAGTAGTGTGGATGTGACGCATTCCCAGAACTTTGGACAGTGACCGGAATAGTGCGGATTCAAATTGGCGCCCCTGATCACTAGTGATTTTGAGTGGGACACCAAAACGACTGATCCAACCAGCGATTAGCACCCGAGCAACAGACTCGGACGTGGAATCGGCTATGGGGATACACTCAGGCCAGCGGGTAAAACGGTCTATGACTGTGAGGCAGTAAGAACAGCCCTGGGAAGACAGAATATGCGCGAATCTTTCGCCCGGAACGAGAAACTCGCCTGGTGGGCTAACTGTGTGGCGTTGAGCCTTGGCGCGCTGGCAGTTGATACATGAGCGGGTCCATACTTGACAATCACGCGTGATTGATGGCCAAATGAACCTCGCCTTCAACATTTTCTGGGTAGCTCGGTTTCCTGGATGGGACAAGTTGTGCACCATGTCAAAAGCTGTTCGACGAAAGTTGGCAGGGATGTAAGGGCGCACCCGTCCTGTAGAAGTGTCACAGTAAATGGGGATGTCAGAATCATACATCCAGACTCTGGTTCCGACAGCTCGACTCCCAGTTTTTCAATGCGGGCATCACGTCGGGGTCACCACTTTTGTAGTAATGCGTATGTGGTGACTACAAATTATACACTGATTCAATCTGACTCCAAAAGATTTATTGTTAACGGAACCTCGATAACACGGAATACCGAAAAATGGAAGAACTGGTTTTGGTGAAAATCGGAAGAATCGGTCAATTGGGAGAATTGGAAGAATTTGCACAAAAAAAAAATATCGGCCGCCACCAAAATTCAATACTCTCCGAACTGATTTTGGTAACATTTATGATCGAAACGAAAATTTTGAAACTAGAAATGAACTGTAGTGTCGCTACAATAGAATTAGATTAGATTAGATTAGATTTCTTTATGGAGGCCTAAATAAGGCAATAAAAACGTCAGCAAGTTATAATACTTATAGAAACAAGTCACCCATAATTTCCAAGCTCTGCCTCAGAACATCGGGTGATGTTCCCGCATTTATGGATGCAATATCATCAGCGAAGAGGTAAAGTTCGTTGAAGGTAAACTGGAACAGGAGATCGTTTATAAATAATATAAACAAACAAGGCCCCAATACGGAACCCTGCCTCACCCCACGGGGGATCTTTACCTCAGAAGACATTGAACCATTATAAAAGAAACATCGACCCCATTCCCTTAAGTAAGATTTTTTTAAACTGACCGAGTCACCATCGACACCATAGTGACTCAATTTAGCTATAAGAATATTGTGGGGAACCAAAACCCCAATTTGACCCACTTATTGATATCACAAGTTGCTCGTCTCCAAACTTATTCATTTCATGTGCCATGCCAAACATTTTGGCGAAATTTGCTGTCTATTATCGAGTAGCCAATTTCAGATACCGACCGGAAGGACATCTGAATTCCTCTATACATACATATTTATGCGACTGCGGGGCTACACGTGGGGACAGCGCGCATCTATGGAGTATCAAGATTGTTGATGGAACCATTGTTTCTGCTGCATTTAGCTGAATGGGCGGCCAACTATTGCATCATTTCGCATAAAAGTTTCAAGAACAGCTTTCCGATTCTCTGCGCATCTAGCAGCACTCATTCGCAGAGATTCCAGATGGCCTGGGTTATCCACGTGACCCTGAGTCTGAAAAAACTCATACGCAAAAGAAATTTACAGTCGGATTTTAAATAAATCTATCTGTGACCATCTGTAGACTGACCGGCACATACCTACCTTTCGTTTGGATTATTTTCTCGATAAGATATGATGGTTAAAAGGAAAAGAGAACTTCCATGCTGACTAGCGGGAGTCAAGACTCAAGTGCCCGTTTTTCCGGTTTCTTCACTTCTGACGTGATTGCGATATTTCCTCGCTTGTTTCCCCTCTCATCTTTAATAAATGCATTTATTTAGTTTTATAAAATATTCTTACAAAATTAATAGTTCTATGCTACTCCCCTCTTTAAGAGAACTTAACTGAGGGGAGGAGTTACATAATAATTGACATATCGAAAAAAAATATCTGTACTGTCTTGGATACATGTAGGAACTAAGCACACACTCACTCACTTTACCGCAATATTCCCATTCGAATGCCCCTAAATATATTGAACAGAAACATCATAATAAAAGTAGAACATAAATATATAAAAACTTCCATTGTACAGAAAACATTGAAAAACATCGTTTTACTAACTCGCGAACTTTCAACACGGCAATACCTTGATAATCCTTTTCTGAATTAGAAATAGCGTTTGTAATAGTAAGTAGTAAATGATCGGTGTCTTGGAACGGAGTGCCGCTGTCGTATGCTGCCTCAAATCTCGGCTGTGTTTCCGGTGCTGGGTCCTGTTACCGTTGTTCCCAGTGCTGGCTTGGAAACTTTTTCGGGGAAGATATTATCCCAACTCGTATGCGCCAGTTATCGGTAGGAACTCGCGGAAACACTTTTTGACAAACACTGAGGGCGGAATTCATAGTCCTCACTCACAGCTGAGCGCTTACGTTATTGAGCTTCTGAGGGTCCCTTAAACGTTTTTCGTATTCATACACCTGAAGTGAGTGAATGCTTTAGTAAACGCGTTAGTATTCACTCACCGTGCAATTCATAAACACAAAAAGGGTGATTACTTACTACTTACTCAGCAAAAAATCGGAGGGACCTGGAACCTTTCCGAACCTTTTCATTACATAATGGATATGAATGGCTATTTCATGCTACTAAATTAGCGGTCGTGCGATTGTGAGTAGGGTTACCAGATACCCCCTTCCAAAAAAGGTTAAAAAAGATATTCGCACATATAAATAGGTCATGTTAGGTCGTTTTATGAATTTACACATAAAATCATCAAACTGAATTATTGTGATTATAAAAATAAGATTTTATTAGGTCAGATTAGGTTTTTCGAACACAATTTTATTGTTGACGTTGTGGAATTGTATATGCTTAACTACATTTCAACTGAATCATCAGTGGAACAAGCGATCTATTAATAATTCAAATGGAGTTTAGTAGAAGCTCCAGCAGTCTTTCGAAAATATCACAGAAATAAAGAACACTGGTAGGTTACGTTGTTCAAGGCAACAAGAAAAAATATTTTTCGAATTGTCTCACACAATTCGTGAGTACGTTTTCCATAAGGGTAACGTCAAGTTTTTTCATATTACAGTTTCAAGAAACAACTTAGGTACTTATCTGTGGAACAAGCGTTTCAAAAATACTTCTAACCAGAGTAAAACGGAAATGACGGGTAAATCAGTCTCTCAGAAATATCACAAAAAATAACTAGAACATTGGCCTTCCCTTCTAGCCATGGAAGTAGGATCCTACATCCATGTTTCTAGCTAACCTCATAGGCTATGAAAAAGAAAAATATATTTGGCTATAAAATGAAAAAAGAATCTAATATATAAAATTCTCGTGTCACAGTTTTCGTTGCCATACTCCTCCGAAACGGCTTGACCGATTTTGATGAAATTTTTTGTGCTTATCCGGTATCTATGAGAATCGGCCAACATCTATTTTTCATCCCCCTAAATGTTAGGGGTAGTCCACCCCTAAATTTTTATTTTATTTTTTAGACAAAATTTTTAATTTCTATTTTTTTATGATACAACATACAAAAATACATACAATCCTCAATTTTCACCCTTCTACGATCAACCCTTATTTTTTAATAGCCATTTAAGTAATTTAATCATTTTTCCTCTCCGGTCGAAAACTGATCAATCGTCATTTAATTAGTTATCCCCGCCAGATGTTTACAGGTGTCACTTCTGACCCAGTAAACAGCACGGAGTAGGGATCAATTTTGAGTGTATTTTGCACGATTAGTTAATCAAGTGATTTTATAACCTCAAAAGTACTCAACACGTGACACGAGCTTCCAATAACAACGGATTTTGTGTTGTAAGTATACTTTTTTTTATTTATATCGAAAATGTTGCTGATCTTATAAAAATGTAATTTTAATTTAATTTTATTAAAAAAATGTAATTGAACAATTAAGATTTTCATAGTTTCCAAAAAATCAATCATTATGAATCTTTATTTTGAAATGTCAATGAAAAAAATCCTGGCCCTAATTATACTTTTAACATTTTTCATCATTAAATAATTTCATTAATTCTATTTATGTATGTTTTGTACAGTGAGCAATGCCAAGAAAACGCAAAGGGGCTGATTTGAGCCGCAGTACAAGTAAAGCTCGAAACTTGCGAAATAGCAGATCTGAAAGAACAGAAGAACAAATCCAGCAACAAAATACTGATGCACGTGTCAGAATGGCGCAATTGCATCAAGAAGAGCCAGAAGATACACGAGCTGAACGCAATGAAGTCAGAAGATTAGAACAACGACAATCACGCCGTTTCACAGTCAATAGACGAAGAACAAATGACCAACAACGACAACAGGTACATCGAGCATTTATATCTGATTCATTCCTGCGTCTAGCATTCCAGTATGAGCCCGATATTGAATATTATGTTCATTCAAAAGTGGTAATTGGTGCTATGGACAAGGAAAGTCCGCATTGTCATGCTCTGAAATTCAAAAATGAGCCAGCTGGGATGTGTTGCGCGTCAGGAAAAGTGCAACTACCTGAAATTGAAACACCACCTGAACCATTGAACGGCTTACTTATCGGCACGGATCCAGATTCTAACGTGTTCCTGAAGTCAATTCGAAGATTCAATTCATGCTTTCAAATGACATCGTTCGGAGCAACAGAAATAGTTCGAAGTACTAATGCAAATATGATACCAGGGAACTTAGTATCATATAAATCTATTGATACAGTTTGCGACGACAGCGAAGCAGTAAATTTTCCCACAGAGTTTTTGAACTCACTGGATTTGCCAGGCATGCCACCGCATAATTTACAATTAAAGGTTGGATCTCCAATTATCAACAAATCCCAAGGTCAAACGATGTCTGTTTGTGGATTAGATTTGAGAAAACCATGTTTTTCACACGGACAATTATACGTGGCATGCTCTCGAGTGGGTAAACCATCCAGTTTGTTTGTGTTAGCTAAAGATGGACTAACAAAAAATATTGTTCACGCTATAGCATTAAGAGATTGATATTGTTTAATAGTGTTACTGTCGTAATTGTTTAATTAATGATATATAATTTTAAGGAATAAATTATAATAACTTAAAAATAATGTTTGCCTTTTGTTATTTTTATATTCCCTCATCGTTCACAGCGCTCCATGCTTATTTCACGCATATACCACATTCTTACATACATACAATATACACATTCTAACATACATACATACTTACAATAAGTAAGCTATTTTTTGTCTACACTAGAAATTACTAGGAAATTATTTATATGGCAAAACAACGTTTGCCGGGTCAGCTAGTAGTATATGAAATTATAGGGCCAAAAAGAGTAGAGATATTATAAAAGAATTGTATCGTGAGGCTACCGAAGAGGTATATCGCCGGGGCCAAGAGAAACCACTGGAATTTCTGGAAGATAACCAGTTCAAAAGGTTCCATTTCAGAAAAAAATGAAAACAGTCGTGAATGTGTTAGTTCCGCTTATATTTGGTGAACAGTCAACAAGAAATGAAAATGAAAGAGGGTTGCCACTAACCCCGTTGATGAAAGTGTTGGTGGCACTCAGATTTTATGCCACATCATCGAATCAGGTAGATGTAGCAAAAGCACAGAAAACAGAATTACCAACCTATTTGTGTTTTACGTGATTCATTAGATTTAGATTAGATTTAGATTTTTATTTATTGTCATCATTAATTGTTACAATAAACACAGTAAATATAATAAAAATAATAAAAGTAATTATAAAAATAATTGTCACTTCGAGTAACTACACCCATTTTGGGTTACACTTTCAATATATATATACAAATTTACCTATATTAGTACGATGACCGTGCCAGATAGTTGAGAACTGTGGCCTAGCACGGAGTTGCACTGACTCAGAACTCGTTAAACGGTTTTCTAATTAATTTATCATTTTCTACGTCTCATTGACTCAGCTTATTTTTATATTTCATTAAGCAGTAAAAAGGTGACGATTTGTGGAATCATGAACTAATTTATTTATTTCTTTTCGCAGTAGATTGTGATTATTTATCCTTAGGATCTCAGATATTTTTTCGAACTTTTTGTTTATAATTAGCATCCCTTTATATTTCGTTGTCATCTGAGCATACGTGTTTTTCACTTTGGGTAGCTTGAGTCTATATGGTTCATTATTTATTTTCCTGACATCAACAAAGAAAGAATTTTGATCTTTTTTAATAAATTTTATCATGTTTTATATATAAATTTGCTGAACCGTGTCCAAATTGAGCTCCCTAAACAGTTGCTCTGTTGGGTAGCGTTTGGGTTTGTCAAAAAGAACCTTGAGAGTCATTTTTTGAATTTTAAAAAGCTTGTCAAGCAAGTATTTAAATGTTCCTCCCCAAATAACTATTGAGTACTGTAGGACAGCTTCGAAGAGCGCCTGATAGATATTTCGAAGTAGGCTTTTGGACAAGTATCTAATACCGTACAACACATAAGCACACTTCCTTAGTTTTTGGCACAGAGAATTCACATGTACATCCCACTTCAAGCAGCAATCGAACGTCACTCCAAGGTAAACCAGATGATTCACTCTTGTTAAAGACGGGCAGTTACAAGGAGTATCTGTACAGGTGTGTATGACCAGGTTCGTTTCTCATAGATATGCAGGGTCGGGTTTCCTGGAAATATACATGAATACTGATTTGGAGGCGTTGACTGTGAGCATATTCGCGCTCATCCATCGTCCTATTATACTCAAGTCCTGTTCTGCTTTTTCGTGGGCGTCTCGCCAGGTGTTCCCCGTGTTTACCAGAGCCACATCGTCAGCAAACATGAATATGTTCCCCGAGAAAGACTGCGACACCAAACCGTTCACGTAAATCAAGAAAAGGATCGGTCCTAGTGAGGTACCCTGAGAGCAGCCGTAGTCTCGTATAAAAGCCGTGTCACTTTCTGTGTCTCCTATATGAACGGTTTGCTCTCTATCACTGATGTAAGATTCAAATAGCTGCAACGCAGTTCCTCGGACGCCACATTTTTCTAGTTTTTCACACAGTTTTTTCTTCGATATGCTGTCAAACGCCTTGGCTACGTCCAGGCACGTTAAAACCACCTTTTTCCCAGCGTCTAAGTTCTGGTATATCTCGTCTGTGACTCTAAATAGCGCATCCTGTGTACTAATGTATTTCTGGAATCCAAACTGCTGCTTACCAATGATTTTATTTGCCTCCAGGAATGACACTAATCGAGATTTTAGCAGCTTTTCGAATATCTTAGTGATCACATTGATAAGCGAGATGGGGCGATAGTTGGCTGGATCTGAGCTTTCACCCTTCTTAAAAAGTGGTATAACCTTGGCGATTTTGAAATAATGCGGAAATACCCCATTAGAAATACTCATATTGAAGAGGTGTGCAAGCGGCTCAGCTATGTCTTCAATGACTTCTTTTATGATATGAACAGGTAGCCCATCTGGGCCCGGGGCCGAACCACCTTTCATAGTTTTGACCGTTTTTATGATCTCATGAGGTTCTATCCTATAAATGAACATGGAGTCAGGGTGGCTAGGGGAGGGGGCGATACTGTTCTGTGGAGGTTCCTGGACTGAATTAAATTTGCTTGCTAAAACGTCTCCAATTGTGGCGAAGTACGCATTTAAGATGTTTGCAGCATCTTTTTCATCACGCACATGTTCGTATTTATGTATCCAATCCCTTAATTGAAAATTATTTTTTGCTTTTGTTACCCGATTTGCAGCTTCATTAATTATTTCCCACTTTTTCCTTGGATTATAATCATTCATGTGTCTGATAATTGATAAACTGCCCAATAACGTGTCCGATGAGGTTATCCATGTTTTTTAAATTTCATGCAGCTGCCTACCTACTTTGGTGGTGGTTGCAGAACACTTTCATTGTCCGTACTTATGGCCATGATGAACAATATCGGTTTCGGTCATGATTGATTTACAAAAAAATACGAAACCTTCCCTTTTTTATGCCATCACTGCTGTCAACTGTGAGTAGAAGGAACCTTCAACTTAGGTGAGTAAGCTCTCATCTTCTGAGTGAGTAAGGACTATACAATTCCACCCCGAAAGTTTATTGGTGAACACTTGGTATAGAAAGGGGAATACCTACTATTCAATTTTGTAACTGTTTGGATGAATTATGTAAAGATGTAAGATGAACTCAGTGATTTATGGCTTTTGCTCCACTACATACATATATCGTAGGTACCTAACTAACATTGATTCCCTGATAAACTTGCTGTACAGCTGGAAAATCTAAATTACCTCGTTATAAGCAGTTTGAAAGGGGCTGTGGTATTTCTGGGTGTTTCTTCCATCAATAATGGAGTTGCAATGTAGTAATCTAGAATTCGGGCAAGCTTCGGCAACGTGACGTTGAGATGCCATCCCATTTAAAGCGAAATTACAGCGCGAGAGAGCCTGAATGGGCGGAAGCTCTAGCTGTTCGTCTCAATAGATTTAAACCGGAAAATTCTCAGGCTACTGGTAGGTGAATGAGAAGAGAGATTAATGAGGATAATACGACTGCGCGTACGACCCATTATGGGGGGGGGGGGGGAGAGCGCTGTCATAGCTCGACTCCCATGACCACCCACTGGTAGACATAAATAATATTTAGGTAAATCAAATTAAAACTATGAGAGTTCCACGGTAAGTAATCGGTAACGAACTACAGTATTACAAAAACGACCAACAGAAAGTTCCAGTTCAGGGAAGTTGTGTATAATTTCCAACTTTTGAAAGCAGAGACTTCCTCCTGGGAAACTATCTATTTTCCTCCTTCGGCCTTCCTTTTCATTCAGTGAGGACCCCGGGGTTTCTACTCAACCCCTCATAAACGATCTATGGTATTGTTAAGTAAATAATAAATGCATAGTGCCCAGCCAACAACCTAGAGCATAATCACGTCACAGTTACGAAACTCGTTAAAACCCGGCTATGTCAAATAAACCAACGTAGAGGAATTAGGCACACCTTTTTTCCATCTTTTCATTTCTTTTTCGTGAATTTTCAGAAGTGAATGCGCAGAATTTGTCATTTTTCGCAGTCATCAAAATGTATGGACTTTTCTGCTCGTCTTTCAGTCAACCAGAATACCTCCGATTGTATTAGTTATTACTATTACTACTTATTATTTATTCGTTTTGTGTTGATTAAAGAAAATCAAATTTCAATTCACCGCATTAGGGAATTTTCTTTCAACAGGGCGATCTGTACAAAATTAAAAAATTACAATATATCTTCTACGACAACAAAAACAGAAATCACTTCGCATAAAAATTATCGTCTAAAAACGAATAGGTACCAACCTCGGTTTCAAAATTAATACTTGAAGAAATTAGCAATTCTTCTCTTCAACGTATTTCACACTTCTCATCCCACGGCGTTTTTGGGCCTCACCTGCCCTTGTCTTTGGCAATCCAGGGTCCCCACCTCTGCTTCGGTCCCACCTGGTGTAGCACGTTGGGTATCATGAACAGTATGCATACCTGATATATGTGATTGCGGTTAGAGTGAGTGGCGAGGGGAAGGGGTATTTTAATTTAATCAGGGCCAACTTTGAAATGTACAGTGTTGAGTACTGACCCGCAAAATGTACAAATTACAAAAATGCCAAAATAGTTTCACTCTGAGCTATGTAATCTATACGATACTTTACCTTAGATGTGCATTATTTAGTTGTGCTATAATTACCACAGTGGGACGGTACATACAAAATGGGCAAACCGCAAAATAAAACGATCTTTATTTGAAAGAAGCGGTAAATTGGTAGGTACTTTTATTCAATTATATTATTATTATGCGTTATATTATAGCAATGAAGATCAATGTTCCTCCGGTAAATAATGGAAAAATGGAAGTGCTTTCCTCTCGAATAGTCTGATGAATTAAATTCCCTCCTCAAACCCTGCTTCAATACTAACAAATTTATTGAAATGAAATAGTATGTAGATACCTGCAGAAATATTGGACTGAAACTCTGTATTTAAAAAAAAAAGAACTGTACAAACTCGATATAATATTTTTCCCCGTTGCGGTTGAGACCTCTTCTCGCCATACCGAGAAAACAGCTCCTCCAAACTCGATTTCCTAGGAAACTCAATTCTGTTTCCTCTCTATTGAAATCCATCTTGGAGATCAGATTTTTTCCCCGTCGTGAATAACGGAACGATCCGGAAATATCCATTTGAAATTGAATTACTTCATTGAATTGCTCCGGCGTGTTGGGATCCGCATCAGCCGTAGTACTGGAAAGTAGGAATGTGAAAAATATTCTGTGGTCCGAGGGTGAGCAGAAAGGCATAAAGTGTGAAGCTAACAAACTCGAAGAACCATGTTACGTGCTAACAGCTTGGTTGAAGAAACAGCAAAAGTTGCTATTGGGAGACGGTGTTCTTTTCATGGAGAACCAGTGATATAGAGAAAGTCCTCGGACCTATAACCTTATATTCTAGGGCCGGCTGATCACTCAATACCCTGAATTGCCTGCTAATTAGAATATCACCTCCAAGCGGTGTCACATTACACATGTAAAAGTAGTGATGGAATACTGATAAAAATACATTGCTGTTCGAATCTGAGCGACGTCGCACAACGAAGCATCAATAATTCAATCGATGGTCTATGTTTTCCGCGGTTTTTGAAAGAAATTAAGCTATTAAAAAAAAGTTCAAAAAATGATACGTCGATGAATTTATAGAAAATTTAACTACACAAATCGAACTGTACACTTTGAATGACTCCATGATTTTCGGATTATTTGTGGTTTTTTGGTGAGGATGTTGTCAAATTTGTCCTTGAAAATGTGGTGGTACCTGAGGTCAAGTGCCTTCGTAACCGAATCGCGCCCAAGGATATGACAGACCTATACTCAGCCGTGCTCATGTTCCTTTTCGTGCTGACGAGTTTTAGTATAATTTTGGTTTTTTTCGGTTCAGCGGAAACGGGATGTTTTCCCCATTATTGATCCTTCAAAATTTCATTGCAAATCATCAAAATCAATCCCTAACTCTTTTTCCATGTCAAAACCCCGCGACAGTGGCGGTAGGAAACGATTTTCACCTATGTTCCGGGGTTTCCAAAATATGCGAAAGAAAAACTCCATGCAGTACCTAGGCAAAAACCGCCATTTTGAGTGAGTTATTGCCCTCTTCTGAGAAAATAGCTTGGGTCATTGTTTTTCAAATTCGAATTGATGCTCCTAAAAATGATCCAGTCGTTTCAGTGATAAGTTGTAGGATAACAACTTGAAAAACATTTTCGTGCATCAAGTTTTCACTTTTGAAAATTTACATGACGTATGGTAGCGATTTTGTAATAAATCGAAAAGTTATTCAAGGTACTTGAATCAATGGTTGTACCTTAAGTTAATCACTGACTTTAAAAAAATTCTGCCTAAAGCATAATTATTATTTGTTTATTTGTTTATTTTGTTCAATACGGGCAAGCCCAATTACATAGATAAATACAGCGTGGAAAAACAAACGAGAAAATAATATTATACAACACCATTGGAGCAAACAAATTTAAAATAAATTACAGTAAATCAATTTCACAAACTTGGGGAGGAGGCTATGATTGATCTCAATTTCTTTGCAGAGTCGTTGAAGAAATCGTAGTCTGGGTATAGATTCAGAAGCAGGTTGGCGGACCGGGGAAGACGATGAAAAGGACGATTGAGGTGATAGTTGGTAGCGGAGAAAGGCACATGAAAGAGAAGAGGCGAGCGCGACGAGACTCTGGGGATCGAAATGTCTATTCTGGCCAGAAGTTCAGGGCAGGAAATTTTGCCGTTGAGGAGTTTGTGGAGAAACGTAAGATCCGCCACAAACCGCCGCTTTTCAAGAGACTGCATGTGACAAACCTCCAGCAGGTAGGTGTAATCAACGTCAACCGAGGGGACCCCAAGCTTGAAGGCGACGTAGCGAAGAAACTTGTTCTGCACTCTCTCCAGCGAATATTTATGCACGGCGTAGCAGGATAAATTTATTATTTATTATTTATTATTTATAAAAATATCACATCAAAATACTGGAATCGACTAAGAAAGTTCTAAAACAAACAGGTATCACATCAGTATTACAGACGTATTTCACGTCAATAAGAGAAAAAAGAAGGAATTCTTCAAAATGCTTAAATGACACGCCAATAAAATTTTTGTCTTATTTCTGAACAAATAGCATTAAGCACCTAAGAGATGAATGGTATGATGAGAATGAATGTCTGACCAATGAAAATGCTAAGAACGATGTAACATGTTGGAACCGAATAGTTCAGGAGTCTTCTTTTTTCTTCGGAAGACTGGCAAGCAAACAGTGCGGCTTAATAACGAGATTCACAACAAAAAAACATTCGGTAAAAAACATGATTTACCAAATAAGGGTACATATTTACTTGAACTACGACATTTTAGGTCTAATTTAAGAACTGTACAAAAAGGAAAGAATTATTAATAAAATATTTACCTAGTCTTTATTTTTTTGTCGTAATAGCATTATCACTAAGCCAAAATATCGTAGTTCAAGTAAGTTAGTAGGTTTTTGTTGTGAATCTCGTTATTAAGCCGAATTGTTTGCTTGTTATAGTCTTTCGAAGAAAAAATGACTCCTGAGCCGTTTCTTGTTTTGCTATGCAAAAACAATGAAATTTGAATAAAACATCAACCAATACCTGAGTTGACAATCAAAAGACATCCATGCGTTCAAAAGAAACAGGCCTGTCGGTCCTATTAATGGATTCGGCCGAATCTGTTAAATGACCGATATTTTTTATCGATGTCCAGGGGACTGGTACATTTTCTTCCTCCATTCAGGGTTTTTCACGTGTGAATGTTTGGAGATCAACATCGCAGTCTGAATCACAGAGCATCTGAACCTGTACCTATTGCCTATTGGTTTGGGCTGCTGAAACCTGAAAGCCTGGTCTCTTCTCCTCTCTTGCTTTAGAAATTTCTTCAAAATCTTTTTTCTCCCCCCCACCAGGAGCGTCGGTCAAATTCTCGATGATCTAGTCGGCGTCCGCTGTTCTTTGGGAAAGAGATCGTTGAACCGGCAGAGGGCTGATGTAAAGATTATGTGAGCTACACCGATCACATCGAACCTAGCGGATCTCGGAACTATCAAACTACCGATGTTGATGGTATCGAATCGATACGACAGTCGAATCGATCGATTTACCACCGAACTTATCCACCATTTTCCATTTGTAAAATCAACAAACCTTACGAACTTTACAAATAGGTACTTGTTTATAGCCTTTGATTGCGTTATGGATTGATAATAAAAAGTGATTGATTTGTTAGGATGGTATCTCAAAACGATGAGTGTGTCAACGATCTACAGAAGTCATGTATGTATGAATAAACAACAATGATGAGAGGCTATAAACTTGAATGAAAACATTATTTTTAATCAAATCAGAAAAACGAATGGATACGTATTGCGATAAGTCATTTCCAGTCCCTCACTTGGTCATTTCCTGGGTCTTTCATCATCTGCAACGATGTTGTGCGTCGGGTTGAAACCATGGCTGGAAGGAATCTATGGTGAAATCAATATGCTGAATTACCAAACTTTGTTCGAGTCACCTCTCAAAAAATAGTAAGGCGACCTTCTAAAACTGAATTCGACAAATTTGACAAAGATATGCTCCGTCAATACCCCGTCGATACTAATATATAAATCTATTTGTCTGTCAATTTGTCCGGAACCGATCACTGTCAAAGGGCTCAACCGATCTTCATCAAATTCGGGAATCGTTTATGCAGTACGCCCATCGGAACGGAATAGGCTATTTTAGAACACTTCGCAATGCGCAACTGTGCGTAACCTTTCCACTATTCCCAGATTTTTACATTAAAAAAAGAAATGAGATGGATAGAATAAAAATATCTTAAAGCTCAGGAAATGCTGTCTACCTACACCCTTGAACTCATCATACCTGGAGCCACCTTTCGCTGCCTAAAGGTGAAAATGATCAGTCTGTGAGAACTACCAGAACAAGGAAACGAACATTGCTCCTCCCGACTAACCACTGTGACGAATCAATTCGACTGAAAAAGCCTCCATTTCCAGACCCACGGGTTATGTCCCCTATGCACTGACTGGGCGAACCACAGTAACGCTGATCCCTTTCGGCCAAGTATTGCGCCTCTCTGAGATATTATTTTGGGAGGTTTTATACTGTAGAGCTACAGTAAAGGACAGTACTGCAGTAAACTACAGTAAAGGAACCACATTGTAGAGTTTATCTGTACAAAAAGAATATTTTGAATATAAATGTGTCCAAATTTTAAAAAATCTTCAGATACAGGCTTGTTAAAGCTTGCAACACGACCAATGCTTGTTGGTTAAGGAGCGCGAGAAGTTGAGCTTATGGCATTTTTTAAATATTGTTTTCCTATCCTCTTTCCGAAGGCTTTGTTTTCTGGGGTAAACTTCATTCCATCGCTTCAAGCGAATTCATAAGTCACCGAAGTAATACAAAAGTTTGCCGCACATATCAAGTATTTCCAGTCATCAGCATTAATAAACACCAAACGGTGCATAAAACGGGCATTTGTTTAGGTGAATAAATACCTTCAGACATGAAACTTGCTGAATTTCGCCCGTGTTCTTCAACCTTCACATCATTCGGTTTCGAAGCCTGACGGATGTTCCAATTTTTTGTTTTACCTCTTCAATAGATCTTGCTACATGGGTCGCTCACAACGGCTGTAGAGCAATATTTCCCCTCCGCGATATCTGCATCTAAGATAGGTTAACTGGATAACCCAAGGTACATTAAAAGCTTGCTGGCTCAGGGCACATAGAAAATTGAGTCATGGTGCTAATAACCACTATTAGAACGTTTTTTATCTGAAATGTGTCTCAAAACATATTGTTAAGTAATGCCTTTTTGCTGATGCATTGTTCAGTAACGCAACTTGAATACTTTTCCGTTATCCCCCCCCCCTCCCAATACCCCAGGCATGAAGTAAATTTCGAAATTCCGGTGGCGCATTGCACAACCAGAACCAAAACTGGGTCGAATAAAAAAGAACCACACAAATCGGTTGAGAACTGTGTTCTGGGTATTGGATACAAAATTTCACACACAGAAAGTCGACGCAATGTGAGTAACTGAAAATTATGTAATGAATTTGAAGACCAATCGTTTCATGTCACAGAAATGAGTCAAATTTGAGTTTTGGTTTATTATTTTCAATAATGAACCTTTGGAATCGAGCATGAAAAAAAAATTCTAACCCCTCCTCAAAATTTGATGGTTTACGTTTCAAGGTACTTAGTAGAATCCGAAAATGCAATAAAAAAATGTCTGTCTGTCCGCCGTACGCCGTACTGAGCACTTTTCTTAGATACCATGAGAAAAATTGATTAAATTTGGGTTATAGGTTCCGTTCGGGGTCTAGTTGGTCCTCGAAGCTCGACGTTACTGTCAGTCATCTCTAAGGGGTTAAAAATAGGGGTTGAAATTTTCAGAACGCCATAGCTCGAAAACTTTTGATAGAAAGGTATGGTTTTTTTTAACGTTATTAAATTGGTCTTAAGCTAAACAATTTTTTGAGACCACCCGGAGCATTGTACTTCCAGCCGTTCGTGTGCACCAAAAAGCTTCGCCAACACGATCGTGAATCAAACAGTATACGTCCGGCCCGGATATCATCACTAGGTAGCACTTGATTATAATCTAGGATGGCTGTATGAAGTCGAGTTGGTTGTTCTGCGATATTATTTCATTGGATAAGTGATGGACTATTGGATTTTGTTGGTAGGTACTTCTGAAACATGAACAAACGTTGAAGTATATTATTGATGGGTAAATTACTACGCAATGGTAAATTATTACACAACGGCAAATTATTACACAAAGGTAAATTATTACACAACGGTTCATCTACCAAGAAGGGGCTGGATTTTGTTGGTCGGTACTTTTGCAACTTGAACAACCGTTGAAGTATTATTGATGGGCAAGTTGTTACACAACGGTTCATTATACTGGACCACGAGGGTAGGTATTGATCACAGAAAACAGTGATCTAAGCAGAAGGGGCATCTATTTCACTCCACATCAACAGTTTTCCTTCAGGACTTAATTATTTGCGTTTCTTTTTGCCATTTTAGTTACTGTTTGTCATCGACAGATTTATTTTAGCAACATTCAACTCGTGATTTAGGTAGATAGGTACTCCTAGTAACGAGTACGGGGTTAGGTACTAACCTGTGGAGGGTCTGCGATCTACATAATATGTATAGAATAGTACATATTATATTATATAGATGGGTTATCTATACAGAGAGCTGTGATCTGTAACAGAAGGGTATTCTGCACAAAATAATAAACCGTTGTGCAGGGATTTGCAGCGTTTATTGTATCGGTTGACTCGCTGAAATCGTTGAAAAGTAATAAAATGAAATAAAAATGAATGAATTATATGGGATGGTGAGTTTAGATGCGGAAAGATGCTCAAACAGTCAATGAAAGTGAATGGAATGAGCAAGCAACGCAGATACGACCGTCTGGTGAATTGCTGACTCCCCACTTATACTTACCTACTACGAAAGGGAAAGAAAATGTCGGGCAGGAAGGGGCTGCCCTTTTCCGCGCTATTGGAGAACGTAAAAAGTCCAGTAGGAACCCAATGGCCTGAGAAATAGTGTGACACATGCGAAATATCATTTCGCTTCAGTATGTTTTTACCACAGGCGGTTATAACAAATTTATTTAGTCTGCTTGAAATGTAAAATTTACAACTGATAATTGCGCTTGTCTTCACACGTCAATTGTCCCGCACCTCTTTTCTGAAGATGGAAGTGTAAGGGAATAGGGTTTCTTGTACAGAGGTGAACATATACACAGTTCTTCTATAAAGATTTTTGCGAAACAAAAGGGAAACTTCATAGACGTTTTTCTTATTAAGAGAAAAACCTGTTCTCATTAAGGTTCTTCTTATTAAGAGGTTCTGTACTACAAGCTCGGCTGTTTGAATACCTACACATTCTTGTTATATTATCTAAAAATTATTGTAGAATAAACCCATCTTGTCCTTGAAAAACAGAATCCTTCTATTGTAAGTTACTGAGATTATCGAAAATGTCATCATATATGAATAGCTATGGTATATGTATGTAATCATATGCCAGATGGAAGTGCCTTCGGTGCCTACCACTACGCAGATTTTCCAGGGGCTTTGTGTTTGGGCCAATGGTGTGAAAATCCGATGGGTTTGGACCAAAAAAGCCATGCGTTTGAGCTAACGCCAAAGGTTACGTCTGGTGCAAAAGTAATGGGTTTTGGCCAACGAAGGAAAGAACCGAAATGCGTAAGGAAAATTTATATCACCTTAACCTGTCTGAATTATTCGTCGTGGAAGTGGAAATTATACCGGTTACACACGGCGCCGAGGTAAGGCACGTCACTGTTTGCGGATTTGAAAAATCGGTAAAAATTGCCAGTCGAATTGAATTGTATTACTAAATGTTTTGTGGAATGGCGGTTCGAGGCAGAAAGAGAATATCTCAAGTATCAAGCTGTTTGTTTATGTCAAGTTAGTGATTTAGGTACATATTAGATATTTACTTACCAACCGCAACGAAAACAACTGGCTCAAATACATCGCTGCTCTTTAGCCCTAACACATCGGCCCAACAACAACCTTTCACTTTCAGTTGGCTCAAACCCAATGTCCCCGATTTTCCTTGTGTTTTTTTTCTTTTTGTGCCAAATTTCACGACGTTTTCAATGAAACAGATATTCCATTGTTAATAATAACTTCTCAAAAAATATTTTAGAACAGGTTTAATTCTCTAATTTTTTTCCGTATATTTCAAACATCAAGGTTATAGATTATAGGTTTTTTTTGTCAAATTCAGAGAAAATACGCTACTGCAGTAGTATTATGCGAAAATACGCTGCAGTTGTAGTCGTGCAATCGTACAGTGAACAACACCCCATATTGCTCTGCTTTTTCATCAATTTTTCAAGTAGTTTAAGATGTCAAAGTGTATCAGATGTGATACGGGCCTTACCCACAACGCCCACCGGATGAAGTGCGTCACGTTTGATGCCTGTTTTCACTTGTAATGTCTTAAATTCACCAAGTCGGATTTCCTGTATCACAAGGATTCGAAGAAGCCATGGATGTGTGAGGGCTGTCCAAAGGTATAACGTAAGTCTATATCCTATTCAGGTGGGGCAACTCCTGTGATCAGTGCAGGCTCAAATAAAAACAGCCCTTTGGGTAGTCCTGCACAGACACAACACGGTGACAGCGAAAAGGAAACGGAAGGAATAGAATCAGAAAGTGACCTAAAACGATTGATTCTGTCCTCAGATCGGAAGTCAGAAGAAATAATAATGATCTCAAAAAACAGCTTGACGATAATGCCGCAGAAATAAAAGATTTAAAGGCTCATTTAAACACTTACTCGGACATTATTCAGGGGAATACTCGGACATTATTCAGGGGAATTCAGATGCTATCGTCGAGCTCCGTACTGAGTTAGGTACTGTTCGGGCACTCACTGATGATCTGGCAGCTCACAAAACCGTAGGTACTGGAGAAACGGATAAATATGCTCGAATCGAGAATTGCCAGTTTTGAACAGGTTTTGCTGACAAAACTGAGGAAATTGCCTGAATACCGAACAAAGCTGACGAGTCCGTTGTTGATATCACGAGGGCTGTCGGTGCTGCTGTTGGCTTCGATTTGAGGGATTCGAAGTTGGATAACTGTTTTCGAAGACGGCCTGCGTCGAATGAACCTGGAAACGTCTCGGTGACCTTCGTTCGCAGGCTTGATAAGGACAAATTCGTATCGCTAGCCCGTCAGAAGAAGGATCTGTGAACTCGAGGCACTGGAATTATCGAAGGGAATGCGAATCGATTGTTTGTCAATCAAAGTCTGACACACTCCAAGTGCCTACTTTTAAAACAAGCTAAAACCTCCAAAAACAGATAATAACTATAATATTACGCCTGGATAGGTCATGCTTCGGAAAGAGGAAACTCACCTGTGGTGGAGATCAAGAAAGGAGAAGACCTGGTCTGCCTGTCGTCAAAACACGGATCAGCATCAAGCAAGAAATAACAATCTCGGAGCCGTATATGAAACTTTTTGGCGATAGAACTGGATCAGTTTCAGAGGCATGTTTATTGGACGTCTTATGCAGCTTTTTCAAGTTTACTTTCTCAATGATAGGCTTCATCCTTTTTTCTCAAATAGTAATAGATGACTTATAAAGCTTTTTTAGATGTATTTCTTAATATTAGGTTTCTTTCTTCTTACTCAAATCCTCACCATTCCAAGGAATACTATTCTAATTGTGTCAATGTGCTTCAATTATGTTTCGCTTTTGCTCTCTTCATTAATCTATTTGATGGCAATTTTTTCGGATGACATTAATTCAAAAAGTGTCAGGCTCTTTCCCAAAACTCAGCTAAATGTTATTTCACTGCACGGTGTACTAGGTTATGACTGATAGTGCTTATTTAAGGGCAATTAGCGCACTACGGTAACAGCCTGAAAATAGCACATATGAATATTTAGTCGGCTATAGGGCATTTGGATGAACTGAGAGAATTAAACAGAAAACGAAATTTTTGATGTAATAGCCCTTTTCGAGACATTTTTAAAACCAGATATCAGTAGTAGGTCTGTTAATGTCAGGAACTATGTTTGGACTAGGAATGGTAGAACGCTCTATTAGTACATACAAAACTGAAATTTAAGGAAATTGCCCGCTCGCCTTCTGCCTATTCAAAAAACCTGGAATTTATTTTCCTAGATGTTGAATGTCTGTCAGGTAATATCTTTGTCGGTGTAGTGTATCGGCCACCTAAAGTAGGTAGGATTAATGAGGTATTTGAGCTGGTAGGAAGTAGACTTGTCAATCATGATATTATAAAGACATGAATAGTGAATCGCACTATAAAAACAAATGAACGTAATAATAGACGTTGCATCTAATTCCCTCAAAATCGACCCATCATACTCACACATCCAACTCGTTCATTGACTTTATAGTGCTGAATAATCTCGACTTGGTGGTAAAATTTGGACAATGTGATGGCACTTCAAACCATGACTCGATATACTTGCCAGCGCCGTGGATTTCAGAGGACATTAGAACGTTGATGACTTTGAGGGATCCAGCGAAAAAAGCCTATTGGAAGAATAAAATCGATGAAAACAGAAATATCTACAGGAAGTTGAGATATGAGGTGAAGTAAGTTCTGCGGAATGCACGAACGCGTCATTATAAGGCGCTGTTCCATTCCTGCAGATCCTCCTCTGACCTGTGGAATATTGTCCCGGGCGTGAGGCAGTTTGAGTTGGCTGGGTAAGCGAGGCTGAAGTAAGGAAGTGCCACTTCATGGTCAAATCAAAGTCGACTGGGACAGGGAATCACACTGGAAGTTTTACATATGTTAGCCGATATTATAGCCCCGTTTTGTGTCATATCTTTAACAAATCTTTAAAAACGGGCATCTACTCATCGTTTTGGAAAAATTTCTTTATAATGCCATTGAAGAAGGTGGACAGTCTGCAGCGCGGATGAGTTCGGAGCGATAAACAGTCTATGCGCCTCTGGAAACATATTTGATAAAGTCGTGTATATGGTCAATAGGTTTGTCATTGACAAACAAATCTTAAAAGGTAGTCAGCCTGTAAAGCACCAAATAGCACGGAAACCACGTTGATTTGCGCTCTTGATGAGGTGAGGCGGGCAATGGATAACCGTAAAATAGTAATATTTGTAGGGATCGACTTATTACTAATAATCCTCAAGTGGGATGGTGGCTTGGTTTGCTTCATAATTGACTGAGCGATCCCGAAGTACTAGAGCGCCACGCTCTCATCGTGGCGTTGTAATCGGTATACCGCAGGTGTCTGTGCTATCTGGGTTGATTTTTTCTATATTTATCAATTCGCTGCCTGATGTGTTCGAATATTGCTCGTATATCATGTATGCTGATGACCTTCAGCTGCAATATTCATGCAAGGTGGATGAGGTGGACGAGCAATCCGAAGAATAAACTCAGACCTGGCACGGCTCGATGTCTGGTGTTCCGAACATGGTATGATGCTGAATGCCGCCAAGAGTAAAGCCATGTTTCTAGGAATTGATGCATCAGCCATCCAACCCATTGTAACAGGAAGCACGCCACTGCAATTAGTAGGTAAGTTCAAGAATTTAGGTGTAATGGTTGATTGTACTCTTAACTGGGACGACCAAGTGGCGGTGACGTGTAAAAGGTTTCATGGAAGTCTAAACAAGCTACGGAGGCTAGCAATCGAGTTCCCACAGCACGTTAGAGCACAGCTAGCACAAGCGCTTCTCGTACCGTATTTTGACTATGCGTCTTTGGCATATTGCGACCTCAACGGCGAGCAAATGGGTAAATCACATGCAGGTGATTGCAATCGTGCGATTTGCGTTCAGACTACGGTATGACGACGTAACCCCATACTATACTAAAATAAGCTGGTTAAAAATCTCTGAAAGAAAAAGGCTCTCGATTGCAGTTATGCTTTTTAAAAATTTTCAAATTCAAGAAACCTCAATACTTGTTTGAGCAATATAAATTTCGCCAACAAATCCATTCCGTGTCAACTCGTAACGCCGCTTCACTACTTCAAATTCCACAACATAATACCATATTATACAGCCAATTATTTCACCCCCAATCAATCAATCTGTTTAACTTGAATGCACATTTATTTGATCTTAGTAAATCTGTTAAATAGTTTTAGAGACGAGCATAAGACGATTCTTTGAGAAACTTATTAAGATTAAGCTCATTTTTATCAATATCCCTCTCAGTTTACCTCGCTCACTGGTGGTGTTCACGTAACCTGATTCCAGGGCTCTCTTTCATCTACCTACCGCTTTTTTTTCCCCCAAGTGCCAAAACATGTCAAAGTGTTCCACCTGTCGTAAGGGGTTTGCTTACAAAGCCTATAAGATAAGTGCAGAAAGTGCGAAGGTTTTTCAATCTGGAATGCGTGAGTTTTTCGAAGGAAGAATACGTCTATTCCATAAGGAGACCAAGAAGCCATGGCTATGTAAGGGATGAGTGAACGACAAAAGGTTATCAATCAGTGACGAAGCTGTGGGATATTCATCGGGTGACGATGATGTTCCTCGTCCTGATGACAACAAGCAAGATGATACGGAGCTGGGCTCGGATCAAGGAGGAAATGGTGGTGAGTCAGATTTGGATTTATGAAAACTTATCATGCCCTTCAGAAATGAGGTACATAAAGCGAACAAAGACTTAAAATCGCGAATGGATACGAATTCCACAGAAATAAAAGATTTGAAGCAGCACTTGAGTACTTACTCAGATTAGATAAAAGAAAATACGGATGCTATTTCAGCGTTGCGTAACGAACTGGCTGTTAATACGGGAGCAGAACGATGATCTGAAGTCGCGTAACGTCATTCTCGAAAGCCGTGTTAAAGAACTGGAAGCACAGTTCGCGGAAACCGCAGCAATCACTCGAAAAAACGGTCAAAATAACCGGCATTCCCAAGAAACCCGACGAGACTGATATCAATGGTATCATTCGGATGGTAGGTAAAGCCGTAGGATTCGAGATTAAAGAATCGATGCTTGATAACTGTTTCCGTAGGCATCCACTGGTGGGGTCCAACTACCAGGCATGATATCGGTCACTTTCTGCCGTCGGCTCGATAAAGACGACTTCATTAGATCGATTCGTAATAATCGTGATTTCCCAACGCGCGATACTGGCGTAACAGAAGGCGAAGCCAACCGAATCTATGTGAATCAGAGCCTGACCGCGGGGAGACGCCAGCTTTTGAATCGCGTGAAGGAATTTAAGAAGGAGAAACACTTCAAATTCGCTTGGGTCAGAAACGGACGTGTTATGTTGCGGAAGGAAGAGAACTCCACGATCTACGAAGTGAAAAGTCAACATGATCTACGCAAAACTGAATCAAAAAACGGACAGCAGCACGCAACGTCGGCAGTTAAGTATAGCTCACCCGCCACTATATCGACAACCATACTGCCGAACATCGTTACGCCTACAATAATTATTATATCGATATATCTTAATCCTAAAAAAGTTTAAAATCTTTTACACAAAATGTTTCAACAATCTTTGTCTATCTTTGCATGTTAATTATTCATTTGTTTATCTCAATAAATATTAATATCAGCGTCTCGGGGAGCACTGTAAAATATAGAATAATGGTATCTCTCGAAAAAGCCTGTTGTAATAGCAGGTTGGAGGAAGGTGGCGTAACTGATTTTGTAGCTAGGTATATCAATTACAACTTCCAAACTGCTATCCATGGCCACTGATATCGATTTGTGTGGGCAGCTTTTGCCCTGCAATAAGAGTCTGAAGGTGGCACGCCTGAATGTTGAATCGGTAATCGCGCATTTTGATGAGCTTCGTGAGATTGTACCAGTCGTTGACGTCTTGGCTCTCTGTGAAACCTTCCTAAAACCGGAAATCAATGACGGGTCTGTTGCTTTCGATGGCTATACGTGGATTCGTAATAACAGGGCATGGAAGGGACGGGGAGGTGTGGCATTATTGGTAAATAATAAACTAAAGTTTAAGGAGCTGGGGCGGTCACCCTCTTTGTATTCTAAGAGCCCTGAATTCATTTTCGTGGAGGTCGAATGCAACTGTAGGAAAATTGCTATAGGTGTTGTTTACCGTCCGCCGAAAGTTGGAAAAATGCAAGAAGTCTTCGAAACGGCGAGTGACATACATGCCAACCATGGCAATAATAATAATTATGTTAGGAGATTTTAACGCAAATATGTTAAGTGACTCAGCTTACGAGCGTCAACTCAAATCCTTGGCTGACAGTCGTAATTTTTATTTACTGCCAATGAGGCTACTTTCCACACTCCCACCTCTAGCTCTTTTCGTGATTTGATTTTGGTAAATGATATTATCGTTCGGGCAATGCCCTCGTCTCAGGGATTTCGAGGCAGGATTTAATTTTTTGTGCTGTGGCGTCTCGTCTGCCCAAACTGGATGAGCCGGTGAAGATTATTCGTGATAAACGAAAGTTTGTAGAGGACGCTTTCATTGAGGAGGCAAGGTGCTTGAAATGGGATTTGATATTTGCTGAACCGGATATAGATTAAAAAATTGCGTTTGTTTAATAATTTTGTACTGGAATTGTACAATAAGCATTGTCCGCTAAGAAAGATTAAGCCTAAGCACCTTCCTGCACCGTGGATAACAGATGACATTAGGAAAAAGAGGAGGAACGGAATAAAGCCTACAAATTGTGTTGCAGAAACAAAAGTGTGCAGAACCGCAATAATTATAGGAGATTGAGAAATCACGCTAAGCAAGAGCTGAGAAATTCCAAACACGAGATTTAATGCACTATTCCGAACCTACCGTACCTAAGTCTAAAAATTTATGGAACATTGTTGGAGGGCTGGGAATAGGTAAGGATAAATGCAATGCAGTATCGCTCCCTCTGTCAGTTGATCACCTTAATGAGCATTTCGCGAATGAAGGGCAGAAGATAGATGTTTCTGAAGTTATTGAAAATTATAACTTTATTACCCCCCGATGAGGTAGAAATGCGAATATAGTTGTCACTGATAAGAAAGTCAGAGACTGTGTGCTTATGGTGATATTGAATGCAGTGGGTTCTGATGGTATACCTATTGATATGCTGCAGATTCTTGCACACGTCATCACACCTATCCTGACGCACATCTTTAGCAAGTGCTTAGAGTTTGGTTTCTATCCTACACAATGGAAAAGAGAATTGATCATGCCCCTTAAAAAGTACCGACACCAAAAGCTGCCAACGAATTCAGAGCTATCAATATTTTGTGTGCTGCTAGGGAGGTCGTTGATAAATTGGTTTATTTAGAACTGCAGTTTTATAAATGGCCGGAATATCTTCAATGATAGGCAATCGGCGTGTAAGATAAATTACAGCTCCGAGACTGCCTTGACAGGAGTGCTTGATGATATTAGGCGCGCAATGGACAATCGCCAGATTACTATCTTTGTAGGGGTCGACTTTTTTCGAGCTTTTGACCTCATTCGACATGATGTCCTGCTAGCCATTATAAAATCCCTTGGGTTACCTCAACAGATTTTGCGTTGTTTGGGTCGTACTTGTCTGGTCGCTGTCAGTGTACAAAGGCTCCTGATAGGTCGCCTCCGCTTGGCGCGATGTTAAGGTGGAAATTCCGCAAGGTTCAGTACTATCTGGTTTACTTTTTGTATGCCCCGTTAGCCTTTTGTGACCTGAACAGTGACCAGACGATTAAGCTACAAAGGGTCCTCAACTGTATGGTGAGGTTTGTAGGTAGACTGATGTTGAATAACAATGTAACCCCAACCTACAGCAAATTAGGATGGTTGAAGATTGCCGAAAGGAAAAAACTGGCCACAGCAACAATGCTCTTTAAGCTCCTCAAGTACCGGGAACCAACATATTATTTATATGGCCACTACAAGTGCCTCTCTTTAATCCATTCTATTTCAACCAGTAATACCTACAACAACCATACTGCAGATACCCTAGCATGACACAATTTTGTTTAATAATTCCTTTTTTCCTTTTTATTACAGTCGATTTCTTTATACAATGAGAATACTTCAGTTTTTGATCTATCCAATAGCGTAACTTCCTTTAGAAATGAATACAAAGCCTCTCTGCTTGAGATCTATAGACAAGGCCGTACTTCCAAATAAAAGTTCTATGCATATATTTCTGAGATTAGCGTTAAGATGAGATTTATAATCAGCAAAGCTTTTAATCGAAAGATAAATAATTAATTTAAGATATTTAGGATAAGAAATGTGATACAGTTATAAGTTTGAATTTCTAATTTTCGTTTTTAGCTAATTTTTATATTTGATTGAATCGAGGATGTAAAATTATGTTGCTTCCAGGGAGGATGGAAGAGAGGAACTTAAGGTCCTAATCCTTCCCTGGTTGTGTAAATAAATAAATCGATCTCACTCTCCCTCTCCCTCAGTGGTTTATAGTAGAGATAAATCTCTTCTTGGTAAGGAAATTTTTCTCGAGGAAGCAAAGAAAATATACTGGTTGGCGGTGTATGAACCCGCTGATGTTAATTCAAAAGTAAGTATTTTTAATTCTCTGATTTTAGGTTTATGTAACAGAATGTGCCCTTATAAGAGAATTGTTTCTAGCCGACCGCCAGCCTAAACATAACTGATAGTGCGTATAGCTTGATGAAGGAGAAGGATAGTTTGTGGAAGAAGGTTATTATGAATAAGAGTGATGATATGTTGAGGGCTGCGTATAATAAAGTCAGGAACAAAGCCAAGCAGAGGAAAAGAAACGCACGAAACATACATTATTCAAATTCCTTTTCTTCGACGTCCAGGAGGTCTAAAGATATGTGGAAAATCATAAAAGCATTGGGAAGGTAAAATCATCTGCTGATATTTGAAAGTGTCATTTGATGAAATTAATAAATTATTTTGTGATGATGAAAGCCCGATGACAGACAGTTCCATAGTTGAGGAATACATTTGCTCATCCTCACCTTATCAGTTATTTGAGTTCAATACTATAACCGAAGATGATGTAGCTGCCTCGGTGAACAAAATTTCTTCTACTTGCACCGGGATTGATGAAATACCTGTTGATGTTCTGAAGGCAATTCAGTTAGTCATTATTCCCATTCTCTGCTATATCTATAATTTCTCTCTTTCTACTGCTACCTACCCAACATTGTGGAAAGATGGGTTAGTGCTGCCGCTGCCAAGGGTTCCGTCCCCTAGCCGACCAAATTATTTCCGTGCGATAAACAAATTGTGTGCGGCCGGTAAAATTCTAGACAGAATAGTGTATGAAGCATTTTTTGTATTTAATGTTGTTAGACAAAATATTATAGATTCTCGGCAATCGGCGTACAGAATGTATTGCTGGGGCAATTTCTCACAAACCAAAGAAGATGCCATGCAGTACCTCACCCAAGTGGCCAACAGGTAGAACCCAGTCACCGATCAAAATTAACCAAACTTCAAGGCCAAGGAGGTGTGTGAATTTGTCGAAACCTACCCTTTTCCCCTAATTTTGTTTGTCGAAATGTATTGCGCGCGGTGTGTCGAAACCAGTTGCTTGCATTTGCTTCCCCATTTGTTGAAACGTATTGCGCCTGTGTCACGATCTTCGCTGGGGAGGGTCATAGGCTTTTGTGAAGAAGTGCCATATTTGAAAAAGTTTACAGACATTTCTGAAGAAGACCGCAGTGTTTCGTCTTCTGCCTGTGTTGACCAAAGAGTAAGTAAGTGTTTCAGATCTTTTTCTACTGAAGAATGCTGTTTCTTTTTCGGTCATCTTTTACAAAAGATATTTAAGCATTAACTCCTATATTTTTTCAAAACAGCACAATTAAGCCTACCTAAATTTTCCATTAGTAGGTACCTGCTGACCACAGAAAATTTCACCCAGTAGCCATGCACGTCATATGTAACTCAGAGTAAAATAGCAATCAAAGTTTCGAATTTTCACCAGTGTACGTGACATCAAGTTCTATATCTGTCGAACCAAGATGACAATTAAATGTCAGTTACTGAAAGCCAGCAAAGCTGAATGTCTAAGTTTCAACAAAGAGTGTCAGGTGCCCGTGTAACGCAAGGCACCTTGCGTATGGTCTCAAGGTACCTGGTATGGTCTCAAATGATATTTCTGGTTTCAGAGAAAGACGAAGAGTTACGGAAGAAAATTAAAAGAAAAATGTACCGAAATCTGCAAAATGGAGGCTCAATAACATGAACCAAAATTCAAATTACCATCAACTGCCTACTGATTCTTCTTAACGGGTCAATTCCACATTCTCAATGCATCACAAAGGAAAGAAACGCGGAAATTGAAAACATACCAACAGAATTAGCTATCGTTCATAGTTTTAGGGATTGATCATCAGAACTAGGCCAGCCTACTCATCTAATGTGCATTCGTACAGTCTTTGAGAAGGGACCTCATAACATGAACGCACTCACTCCCACCATCCCGATGCCATTAAATCTCTCAAAGGGCTGAACACAGCCCTCACTCAAGTGTCACGAACATTCCGGACCATCCACCTTACCGCCGCCGTCCTCCCATTCAAATTACCTACCTTACCACCTCCCTCGTCCACTCCACTCAGTTACCCTTTGTACTTTACAAACTCAAGTGCTTTCCTGATCCTCTAGTTCTTCAAGGTCACTCAGACTTTTGATTCGCCATCTAGGCGATCCTCTTTCAGTAGGAGCCAACGTGTCGCTCCGTTTATTCCGCTCCTTCCAACAAGTCGTTTTATTGCTCCTGTTTAGCCTGCGAATTTCGAAAGTGAATGGCTGACTTTGAGATTTGATCATTTTCGTATACTTGATGTTTCTAATAGATTTCAGTAATTCATTGATGCTATATCAGTTAAAAATGAGTGTTGGTTGAGACTTTGGTGTCACTGTTTGACGGAAGAATAGGAAGTTGCGTTCGAACTGTACCGTAAATGATAATGAGTGTATTAATATTTGACAATCCAGCAATGGATGACAACTGGCTATTTCCAGAGGGAACGAAACAAAGGAATAGAGGAATCAACAGGGAAACGAAAATATAATTCAATCAATGAATCATCACTCACTGTCCACTTAATATTATAGGGCAAACGTCAGTAGGCATATTGCATATAGGTTATTACGTAAGTTGGATCAGCTTGGCACTACAAGGCGGAGAACGGACCGTCGACTAATAGAAGGCGCAGTTAGGGCCTGTTTAACTTACTGTTTTCTTAAATACGCGGGCAAGCCAGTCGGAGAGCTCAGCTGCTGGCATTTCACAAACTTATTGAAGTTTGAATGAAGAATAAAAATGTATGGTCTCGACATAATACGCTCTAGTGGACAAAAACTGCTGAGTCACTTCGGCAAAAAAACTTAGCTGACTCCAATATTAACAGGAACTACAGGAATATTTCCTACACCTTTGTGTGTAGGATTATAGTCTTTGTGTGTGGTTTGTGATTATAGTCCGTGATTACAGTTTTTGAGCAGGTATCGCAAACCGAACATATCAAGTCTAAATTCAAGTCTATGCATAATCGTGCTTATCATGCTACCTACCATTCATCTTTCTTAGGATGGAGTCACCACCGGCGTTGAATAGGAGTAGATCAATTGAAGTTTCCCTACCTGGAACAAAAAATAACTTTATAATTAAGCAAATTAAGATTTTGCTGCAATAATAAGTAGGTTCAAATAGTGTGGCTATATTAATATATTGTAAGTATACATGACACGAATTATTACAAGATAGACTAGAATGAAAAAAAAAGCTCAATATTGATATTGATTTTAATGTTGATAGCGATCTCTTGAGCATTTCAAAACGGGGTTTTCAATTAGAAACTTGGGCATTACGGGCCAAACTTTCGGCCCGCATAACATTGATCAGAAATATCTATTTTCCAAATTCCTGTTATGGAACCTCACAGGTTTATCTCGATGAACAAGTTTCTACTGGCGTTGTAAGGGAAATATTTCGTTTGAGCATAAGATAGCCATATTATTCAAAGTTCGCACGATACACGCGTTGAAACTATGACGTACCTGTATACTTTGGGTAGTACCTATAGAGCGCGGAACCCTTCAGGTTTTGGTTTTTTAATCAATGTTACCCATTAATATGTATCTACTATGTATTATCCACAATTTTTTTTAAATATTTTAATCCATACAGTTAGGAGTATAAGTACTTTATCTATGTATCAGAGACGGCCCACTCTAGTTTTAAGGACCCGTGGCGAATCGACTCTCTGAGAAGAGTTGGAATATTATACTACTGGATTATTATATTATTATCCATTCAGTAACCTAATCTGGAATCTAACTAAATTAAATTCACCAATTCCCATCAAGTCGCCTAGTTAGTTTTGATTACCCTTTCCTTTGATTTCCGTTCCCGCAGAGTTTGACACAAGTCCCGCCGGAAAACAGTGAACAAAGGCATGAAGAAGTTTGAAATTGGTTTAGAAACTAGGGTTTCTGGCATGACTAGTGCCAAACTGTTCTGTGGAAACGCCGTCCAATAAATGAAATATGACTGAAAAATGGTAGGTACAATAATTTCACCACCTACCTATCTGCTTATTCGAATCCATCAGAAGACATCATTATTGAATTGCTAATACGATCGTTCAAAAATGAGCAAATGGGATGGATGGGAGCAGAAAACAATTTCTTTGAACTTTCTCCGTTTGAGTATATCCATTACGCTCTTCATTCAATGGATGCCAGAAAATAATACGGTAAAATCAGGTAAATCGGTTCTTTCGGTAGGATTGGAAATAAAATATACAGAGATAGAAAAATAACTCAAAATCACACAAAGAGCTTGGAGGAAAACTCTGAACCTCTGAATATGAGCGTCAAAATAACTCGGCGGAAACGTTGCCAAATGTAATAATCTCTACTACTTATACAGAAAGAGGGAAGCCTGCTGGGAAGATAAAATGGCCACCGTCTTGAGCGAGAGAATTGCCAAGAGGGAAGTTTTGATCGAATGCTTATTTCCGGACGAAGGACCTTACCGGGTCAAAAGGATAATACGTAACGCGAAAGAAGTATAAATTACCATTATAGTTGCGGAATAGCAATTCACAGAAAGTAGCATATTAAACAGGTTGATTATTAGAGACCAGCTGCATCATCCGTACGTTTCACAGGATATACTTATACTGAAAACACGCCAAACCTCCTGATGAGGAGGAATGTTCCTACATAATATTATATACCCACTTACTTATTTCGTAAGACGATCCATCAAAAATAAGTGATGGATGTAGGTGTAGGCTTTGTTTAAAAACGTTAAATTGATAACATGAAAGAAATTCCAGTCATGCATGTAACAGAGTGGGCAATATTATTTTTTACCTCGACTCTGCTCGGATCGGGTCACTCTCCTAAATTGCCCTAATAATATAATTTATTTTAAATTAGGTGCTATTATAGGAGAAGGGAAGGTATTAAGTAGAGAATGATTCTGCTCTGACTCGATACCTTTTTATTGGGTAATATTAAGTAATAAAGCTCCAAGAAATTTGTTTTAGGGGAGACAATAAAGGGGAAGCTAAATTTACCTAAGGGGGGTAAATGTATATATTTCTCATTTATATATTTCTCGAAGGGTGACAATTTCAAGGGATGACCTATCGGGCAACCTCACGATTGTTAAAAGGATGAAATGGTTTAAATATCGAGTGATATAAATACAGATGAGGGAGGTGTGATCTTACCTTGTTGAAGGCAGGAAACGCATTGACTGTTCTCCTTCCTATCATTGGGACGGGTAGCACCGTTCCTGAGTAACAGCTCTGCGTGCTCTGCATTAGGAACTGTTACATGTACCACGACCATATGACCTAATTTTCTAAGGTTTTTGTACCGAATAACCACTAATTTGGCTAAGGGCTGATTAGCTGCGAGCTCGTAATAAAGACGTTGGCGACCTGCGACAAAGGGTGAACATTTCTGCGATGCCCTCAGGTGTTAATCTCATTTTACTTGTTGAATCGGGTTGGTACCGGTTTAAATGCCATTGTCATCTTCGCCTGCTAATATGGCTATTTGACGGATAGCCCATTTACTATTTGCAGCTGGAGGATCTACAGGTTGGCTATTGAAATTAAAAACTATACTTCAAAAAATTAAAGAAAGAGACAGAATCAAAACGACACCAGCATATCACTCACTTTAGAGGAGAAAATTAGAAAAAAGAGAACACTCTCTTTTTCGATGAGAGACGTGAATCCGGTTTAAGGACTCACATGATTCTTCCGACGAATGGTGAAAGAAAAATTTGTTTCATACGCGCCAAAGCAAAACGCCCAAAACGTTAACTTCAGCTGACTCCGCCCACTCACCGAGTTTGACGTCACATCTCGTGTGTCTTTATGACTGGATCCACAGAAAAACGGAGTTATTGAAAAATAGTCTATTTCCACTAATACACGAAAAAAGCAAAAAACACTGTTATACCGGTTTCGGTGATCAAACCATCGTCAGCAACACACAATAACTCCGTTTTTCTTTGAAATGGGTTTCCACGATTTCGTCGCGAGTGATTTAGTTCGTACTGGATCCACCATCCACTTCCCCTGTGCACTTCACGTTACTGAATAGTTGGTTGTGTTTTCGCGACTTTTCGAAGCTGCTAATTCAGCTTTTCATGCTGTGCTCTATATTGATGCAACAATAATTCCAATAATACAAAATACCTGAGTGAAGGATGGGTATCAGGCGTCGTATTTCAGCTTACCGCCTCTCACTTCATTTGGCCTGTGCTTGTTCGTGTCAAAAATAAAAAACTACATGAATGTAGTTGTTAGTTGATGACAACCATGGAAATCGCCTTGTCGTCCGGGATTAGAGGACTGTGACGTCACAGCTCGTTCACCAATCACAGAGCGTTTCGCGCAGCTTCCCCTTCTCGCGATTTTCAAATTCGATTTTAATTATTTCAATAACATTTTGGTCCATATTTGATCCCATTTTCGTGAACCTTAGGTGGTCTACTGTAGAGTAAAAAATGTTTCATACAGAATTTCAGATGGGTGCAAGTTCCTCATTATTCACTAGTCGGGTCTTTTCACATCGGTGTTCAGTAGTGCAGCCACGTAGCTGCTTTCATTTTTCAAATAATTTTTAAAATGTGGTGAAAGGTAGTTTTTATTTTAACAGAATGAGTTTGAATGAGTAGGCGTAAAATATTATAACTGGAGCCTCAAGATTGAGGAACACGACTGCTGTGACTCCTATTGGTTGGGTAGGCTTGGGTGAGGTATAGGGTGAATGGAGTGAGAGATTGGATGAGAAGAGGACGAGGACGGATGTGCTCCGTAGGAATCTTTTACTAATGCCCCGCGGTTTTCACCACAGCAGGCGTTAGTTGGAGAGGAGTTTAGCTCCCCGCGGTTTTCACCACTGCAGGAGCTAAAGGCAGTGGCTCCCCGCGTTTTCATCACAGCAGGCGCAGGCGCAGAGAGAGAGAGAGAGAGAGAGCGAGAGGAGTCGAGGGTCGAGAGAGAGAGAGAGAGAGTGAGCGAGAGGAGTCGAGGGTCGAGTGAGAGAGAGAAGTCCTGGGTAAGAGCGAGATCGGTCAAATGACGAGCTGGGCTAGAAGGTCTGTTTATATAGGCCCGTTTCCACCCATCCCCGGTCCACAATCGGCCGTTATGACCGTTGAGGGCAGTGGCGGTTGATGGAAGGGGCCTTTCTTCCTTGGCGGTTCCTGGCTCGTTGTTCCCTTCATTTATTTGGTTAAATATTTCTATATTACATAGGAGAGGTACATGTAGAGGGTTGAGGAGAACCACGACAACGACGAAATGGTTTTCTGTACTTCTGGGAAGAGTCAAAGTACATCGTATGTTTGAGCTAAAAAAAAAAATGAAGACGGACTGTATAAAAAATGGATACTTACATCTGCGACAACAGAAACTTTTAGCATACATTGACCTTGATCCTATGACGCATGTGACTACAGCCACACTCAGGGAAAATGCGCCACTTCCTCGATAAGAATTTCATCATCCATGTCAGAAAATGAAGGAGCCATGATGGACGGTCTTCTTCTCACAGCAAATCGTTAGCGTCTGATTCACCCATCGAATTATACTATGTAGAATAATTCGATGGATTCACCCATCTCCTAAACGACTATTCAAGAAGTGCGATCGTCGTAAACTATTCTAGCGGCAGTCGCTCGAAGCAAAACAGCAAGCCTCCTATTTTGATCTAATGAGTAGACTATTGAACAATAATTAGATGGATGAGAACTTTTAAAGATATTTCCTATGATATTTTAGTTAATTCTACTGATACATAACAGTTTCCTTAGAATTCTAATTCATGTTATATGTGCTTTTTAGTTCCATGAAATACTCGCTTTCTTTAGGCTCTAGTAAGGCCAAGGTTGTACACAACGTAGATTGTAATAGCAGGACGAAGCCCAAAGAAACGACCACGTCACAAGATCAAGTTGATCTATAAATGGAGAAATATTAGCTGAAACTAAGAATCTATGACTGTCGGGCCTTCCTTTCTTTACCACACCTTAGCCTTCCGGCTGTTATATTATGATGGAAATTGTAACTTTTCTCTCTCACCCAACAGAAGTAACCGTCCTCGCGGAGGCCGCGCAGGCGGGATATCAGGAGCGGCCTCGGCTATTTGTGACCACTCTTTCTTTTGCATAATTTTTTCCACATATTTCGTTGAAGCGGCGAAGCTTTGCAAGCTCTTGACTGATCTTTGCCATACCGGATCTCTGCTAGCTTGAACCCTAAAGTATGTCTTCCCTTGGTTGAAGTCCCCCACCTAGTTTGCCACATTTGAAAGGAGAACTTTCACGTCTGACCGAAAGTTGTATGTATGACACCAGATGCCTGTCATCGCCTCTTACCACTCGCCTTAGTAATGAACCTCTGCCTCCTCCACGCTTGCAATACCCAAGTGCCTTCTTCGTCTCCCATGGTTCAACCTCCACGCGTCCGCCACTGCTTACATCCTCAGGTAGATGTTCATCCACCCTGCGATTATTAGCAGTGCGTCCGTGGACACCGTCTGTAGTCCTGGGTACCATCAGGAAAGCGCGTCGCTGGCCCTGATTATTGTTTGCCGGTGCTTGATTTTGGCCTCCATGGTCCATGCTGGGCATGCGTACAGCAGCAAAGGTTCCCACAGGATGCATCGTGATCTTTCTGTAGTAAGCCGTTCCCCACGTTACCCTCGAACTTGCCAGGGCCTTTGCAGTTGCTGGTTCAACATTTTGTGGATGCCTATGCTATCTTTCTAAGCTGTGAACGTGGCTTGTCCTATGAATATGTGTAAGGTCCCTGATATTTCCCGACGCATAAAATTCCCTGATTTAATCCCGTAATGCATTCATAGCGTGTTTGTGGGAAGCAAAGTGTGGTCCAAATATCGGACCATATGGGGTCTATCTATGGGCTAGTCCATATTTAGACCTATTATATCCAAGAATATCCAGCAGAGATCGGAAAGGCACATTACTGGAAATATCTATGAGGAAGCCGATTGCGGGATTCCTGGATATCGCACGCCTCCTAGTAAAGGATGTATCATGCGTATTCTGTGATAACACATTTTCACTAGCCAAAAAGACGAAACGTTTACAATTCTGATTTATGCAAATAATTTTCCACTTTAATGTTGTAATTCAAGATGTTATTTACATTACGTTAAAGAGCCCATACTTTATCCCAGGAAAAATGCTTTGGACTTGCATTTGATAAAATAGAAGGAATTTCAATCCTGAAATCCTTCATAATACTGGAAAATACATGCTATAGTACCATCATACAGTTTTTCAGATGAATTCAGACAATACCGGTCAAATAGTTAATGGTAAACCACATACAGAACTTCTACTGTAGACCTAACATCAACTTACAACACTAGCTTTATACGACTTCAAGTACATACTGTGTAGCAAAAGTAGCCAAGTACTAATCCCTAGCAAACACAGGTAGAAGATTCGACACTGGTTTCCCTGAGCGAAAAGTAGCGATGTTCAATGTTGTCGCGAGAGAGATGAGGCGGCCTCAACTATGTAAGCCCGCTAAGTCGGAGAATATCCTTACTCGTAGAACCCGCGGAACAAAGGGATCTTTGAGGCGTTGAGCCAACCGGGTTTCTCCGCATCCACGGTAAACTTGCTGAGTTGCGTTTGTAGCCGAACTTGGTGCGAGCAAGGCAGGCGGTGGGAGCAGTTTGGTTTCGGTATACGTCCGTCGAGAAACTCGGATGATTGAAAACTGTGCCTGAGGCCTCGGGTAAACTAAAATTCAAGCAAACTGAATCACTTCGCGGTTAGCCGGTAAATATTTCTCCGCGTATAATAGGTATACTAATGTACGATAGAGTAAGGACCGGTTTTGCCAAAGTTTTTAATCAACGTTTACTCATTAAACCGAAGAGCTCAGGTGTTGAAAAATGATGTCGGGTTTCACAAACCTCGTTTAAGATAAATCAATTATAAAAAGGGACGAATCAACGATCAAAACTGAACAGCCTTTTTTTGGGTGGGACGATTTACCACTTCGCCATCTTGCCATTTCGACAGTTTTCATGCGAACCATTCTTCTTCTATTATTATCATTATTATTATTATTATTATTGATATTATTCCTCTTCTACATCCATAAAAATGAGTTTGTGACTGATTAGGGTATTTTGGTTGGTACTGGAGGACGAAGATGAAGACTTCACAATTTGCCGTGCTCGATGGATGAGAGAGAGAACATATTACCTGTTTTCAGCGATGATATCAATTTTGGGACGAGGTACCTACAATATAATAAAGTGAAGAGGCACATAGCTTTCTCGTTCCTTTGAAATGATGGTAGAGAGAAACCACTTTACCTACCTATCAACAAAAAAGTAGTAGTTCATGCAGTTCTTTGGATGATTAATATTGCGATTTTTCTCAAACCATTTTTAGCGGTTCGGGAGATAGGGAATTTGCATTCGCGCAAGCGTAGTTGAGCTATAACATTTAAAATTAGCAATAAAACTATACGTTTCCAATCGCAATGAAATGCATAGAGGCCGATCAACTATCTGTCAACCAAATTTTAGAGAAATCGGACCATTTGTTAATGAGAAATTGTGTAGGTACATAACCTACCTACCTTGGTAGGCTCAGCGGAACGCATTATTATTGATAATACGATGTACTGCATAAAAAATTATATTTTATAACAGGAACGACAAATAAACCACCGTCGGTTTTCTTACACTCAATAATGTTGAAATACTTGCGAACAATGTCAACCAAAATCTGTTTTTCGCTGGTTCCGAACTTCAGTCTGCGTTTTCGTGACGCTGCACACGCTAGTTCCCGCGATTTCGACAGTCAACGAACTTTCTATCAAAAATATGCGTAGCGCTATAATTAACAATATAAACAACAAACCAAACGCCAAAAAACAAATGAGCACAAGTCGGTACTTAATCTCACAGTGCACGTCATCAACAACTTTATCAATCGTAATCGCCTTCCTGCCACCGTTTCGGCGGGCCAGTGCCCCCAAGATACTGTTAAATCGACTATTTATGAAAACATAATCGTTGATTGCACTCGTGAAACCCACTCGTCGTTAACCAACGCTTCAAATCTCCGATTCGATAAAACAATGATATATTTTAACCATGGTTAGGTAGGTAGTATTGGTGAAACCGGCCCTAAATGTGTCGGAGTAACGTAACAGGCGGGGAGGTAACCAACCGAGGCGATGAACCAATAAATAGGTTTTCAGGCATGTACGCTGGTTTATTTATTTGCCACTTTAATGTAAGGGCCGAGCACAATTACATACAAGAAAAAAATTGAAAAAAAAAAACAAACAGAAAACATCAATACGTACATTTATATTGGTAGGCATATCAAAGGAACAATATTTACAGAAAATTATGAGCGCATGTCGGACGCCTCCCGCGGTCGTACTTTCGTGTTTTAGGAACGCATCCGATCCCTTCAGCCCTTATTGTACGAATGCTGCCGCCACTTCCCGTGACTAGAGGACTCCGGGGACTAGGGAACAGCAGTTAACCAAAAACGCTGCAAAGTTCTTGTCACATGGGTTTATTATTCTATTGGACATACCTACAGAAATGATGGCTGTTCATTTATTGTTTCTTTCATGTAAAATAATTGAAAAAGCTATTTCTGATGTTTTCCACCAATTTTGGCCCCTGAAACACGAATTAGGTACGCTCCTTTTTTTCAAAATATATTTCATCATTGATAGTGCCAGTTAATCGTCTTGATCCACGTGTTAACTCTTTTTCTAGTATTATTATACAAATTGATGGTGATTTCAGGCGATTTCCCAGGTTTTTGACTCATAAAAAATCAATTTTGGGAGCTGAACATTTGGTAGAACCTCGCTTTTCCACTCTTTGCTCAAAATCGACTTCATATTCGTTCTTCTCGTCCCAAAAAAACATGGAAAACGATACCTCAAAACCTCATGTTACTAAAGCACAAAAAGTACCTATTTTTATACACATTTTCACTCATAACACCCCTGGGTATATACCGATCGGGCTGAAAAGTTTCGGGACACAACTAGGGCCCAAATGGAGCATGTGTGCGAAAGAACGAATTTTTTAGACCGAAAATGAAGCCGGTACACGTGATACGGCGGACGGCGTACGGCGTACGGTGGACGGCGGACCGACGTTGCATTTTGGTTTATTATTCTGTGAATAATACACCTATGTAATCGCTCAGCAAAAAATTTTTATAACACCCCCTCAAACTTTTTTCTTTTCCGTTTCAAGGTGTGTAGATTCAAAAAATGCAATGTCCGTCCGCCGTCCGCCGTACGCCGTACGCCGTATCACGTGTACAGGCTTCATTGTCGATCTAAAAAAGTCGTTCTTTCGCACACATGCTCCATTTGGGCCCTAGTTGTGTCCCGAAACTTTTCAGCCCGATCGGAATATACCCAGGGGTGTTATGAGTGAAAATGTGTGTGAAAATAGGTACTTTTTGCGTTTTAGCAACATTTTGGTAACATGAGCTTTTGAGGTATCGTTTTCCATGTTTTTGGGGACGAGAAGACCGAATATGAAGTCGATTTTGGCCAAGGAGTGGAAAATTGAGGTTGTACCAGATGTTCAGCTCCCAAAATTGATTTTTTATGAGTCAAATACCTGCGAAATCACCATCAATTTGTAGAATAACACTAGAAAAAGTGTCAACACGTGGATCAAGACGATTAAATGATGGCACTACCAATGATCAAAGATAATTTGAAAAAAAAAAAAAAAAAAAAAACCAGTCATGCAGCATGACTTAATGAGCGAATTTTCAAAGAAATATTCGAATTAATGGCTATGGTTTTGAATAAAGGAAAACTTCGGTCTAAAATTTGGTTTTCTATGTATATTCTCTTCGTATTTATTTTAATTTGTACGTTTTGTCCATCCTGATTCTACCGTTTGTTTATTACGTAATTGTACTAAGTGCTTATTTATTTGATCGCTGTGGGTTCATATTAGGTAGGATAGGGTAGTTAGGACTTTTGACTTACCTACTCAAGAGAGTGCAGTAGGTAAAGGAGTTGTTATAGAAAATCATGAGTGCTTCAAGTGCAGGTTGTTTTTCATGCAGGCTCAATCTTGAAATAAACTATGAAGGAAGGATGTGGTTTCTGGAAGGATCACTTGGAAGAACATGTGGGTGCTACGTTGAAATATTGTTCTATTCTAGTATTCAACATTGAGTGGACCTGAAACTGCTTGAGAATTATTGGAATCGAAAGTTGCCTGTACGGATACATCGCAACTTTCCATTCCACGTTATGGTTCACGATGTAAACAGGACCAATGGTGCAGTATAATTCGTATCGGTACCTAAGCACCTCTCATGTGATTTCCATATTGTTTTGTAGAAATACAAAAGTTGGTCGTCCAACCTAAATTATAAGAGAAGTAAGACTGTGTGATGATTTTTCTGCACATTGATACTCTGGTTTCTTCATTGAACCATGGACGTATTGCTATGGGGGTCGTTTCTCATTTGTATACCGGTAGATCACCTGCCTACTTTGAGTTGAATCAACTGAAAGCCTACCTTTGCTCATTGAGTCCCCTCTACTGAGTCACCTTACTCTTTATTTAATGTAAAATATCTAAAGAGACGAGTTTTTTTAGTCCAATGGAATGGAGAATTTGAATAAAAGTTAAATAGGTATAATCGCAAAGGAAATGACGTAAGAATTTTAGGACTCAGAAGATAATCATCATTAGCAAAGGCGTAGTCATAATGACCGGTTGTTAAAATTGAGCTGAAAATTATCAGAGCCTGATTAAAAAAAAAACAAGGTAATATGAACACTTCTGATCCTGGCAGGGTCGCCAGATGTCTAAAATCAGGAACTGTCTAGGAAAGAACTGCGTTAAAATTGGTTGGGAAACCTAGGGAGATATTTTAGGCACAGTGTTTTACAGTCAAAAGCTGATATAATAATACTATAAAACGAGTCTTTTTGGGGAAAAAACCACGGCAGTCCAATCTAAAACAATTGCCCATCGGTTGGATCGAGCAGGCGGTAGCACTGTAGTGGCTGGAGATGTGCAGTACCTACTGCACCGTAATTTTTGCGCACTTTAAATGCTCTAATTTAAGAACGGATTTAGATATCTAAAATCCGATTTCACCATCGTGTTCAGCGTGCAAAAACCTTTAAAATGAGGGGTCACGTGTTAGAAAATAACATTTTGGGGATTTTTGGGTAATTTTTGCGCACTTTAAATGCTCTAATTTGAGAACGGATCAAGATATCTAAAATCCAATTCCACCATCGTGTTCAGCGTGCAAAAACCTTTAAAATGAGGGGTCACTTGTTGGAAAATAACATTTTGGGGATTTTTGGGTAATTTTTGCGCACTTTAAATGCGCCAAAACCCTCCTTAGAGTAGGCCAATTTCGCCCATCTTCGAACTTAGCCTTTCGATTGCCAAGATAGATTTTTTGTGCAAATTTGAGCTGTTTATCTCAATTCTATCGAGAGTTATCGTCTGGAGTGACACATATATAAATATATATATATACATATAAAAAAGTGTTAAATTTCAGGAATCGTTTTAGAATGGTCTGAAACGGATTTCTATGAAGAAAATTTCCAAAAATTTATATTATTTAAATTTCGAAGCCATTGCAATAGCTTCATTTTCTTTGAAAATTCGCTAAAAGATCGTACCTACCTAATTTGTGTTTTGGGGGCCAAAATTGGTGGAAACCATCAGAAATAGCTATTTCAATTATTTCACATGAAACAAACAATAAATGTACAGCCAACATTTCTGTAGAATAATAAACCCCATGTGACAAGGACTTTGCAGCGTTTTTGGAATCTACGCACCTTGAAACGTATAATAACAAATTTTGAGGGGGTGTTATAAAAATGTTTTGCTGAGCGATTACATAGGTGTATTATTCACAGAATAATAAATCAAAAGTGTCAACACGTGGATCAAGACGATTAAATGGCACTACCAATGATCAAAGATAGTTATTTAAAATAAAAATAAAACGCTGCAAAGTCCTTGTCACATGCGTTTATTATTCTATTGGACATACCTACAGAAATGTTGGCTGCATGCGTAATAATCGAAATAGCTATATCTGATGGTTTTCATTAATTTTGGCCAAAACACAAATTAGGTACGTGTGATGAATTTAAAATTGCATCACGGTGGTGTGAGGGAAATTGCCCAGGCGGTTATGAGCGAATCACCACCGACATCTAGGATCTTTTAGAGGAGAGGTGAGAGGTGAGTGGTAGAGTTTGCCAAAGCGAAGGGGGTCGATTCTGATTGGCCATGGAAGTGAATGCCAAACAGTGAAAAGAAGGAAGGGTGGAAAGGAGGGGGGGGGATGAGATATTACAGAAATGAATGCAGATTGAGGCCTTAGGACGTGGATTATAGAGGTTGTTGCCAGGTACCCAGTTTGCGGGAGGGGGGGGGGGGGGGGTCCTACGTTAGACACACAGAAAGTGGAAATGAAGTGGGGGCACCTGTTGCGTTAGACACACGAGTTTCCATAGACACACGAAATGGATTGCATTCTGAAACTCACCGCTCGGGACCTTGTACGTTAGACACACGGGCTGAATAAAAACAATCGCATCTTATCATCGCATTAGTACCTAGCAATTTTAGTATTACAGCTCGTCAGTGTCGCCGCAAATATGAACGAAGAAGGTAGTGTTGTTTGTGTAGCAGGAGGTTCCCGTAAAGGAAACGATGTTTTGTTTGATGGAGCATTCAAATTTGTTTTTCAAAGAAGACTGAAGTGCGGGGAAGATAGGTGGATGTGTTCTGGATTAAGGGTCAGCAGTGGATCGATCAGTGGATTATGGGGACAAGAAATGGACCCCCCCCCCCCCCCCCCCCGCGTACAAGTTTGTTAAGAGATTGTCAGCGAAACTCCGCCCACACTTTGAGAATGATTTTTAGTTATTATATATTACTTTTTAACGTATTTCATGGTTGAAATGGTGATTTTGTTAAACTGACGACAATACTATTAATGAGGTATATATTGGAAATTTAGGTATGTCAATTTGCTACTTTGGCATTGCTATTCAAACATAAATTTTTAACCACACTTTCACAATTACATATACTGCATGATTGCAAAATTGAAAAAATTCCACAAGTGAAGTCCTAAGTCTGTGAAGTGGGAAGGCTAATTTGTGTTTGAAGGTATGTATCGTTATTTGTGTGTATAACGCACAATTTGATTTTGGCGAAGTCGGGTGGCTAACGTAACTTGTGTGTCTAACGTAAAACTCCTACGTTAGACACACGGTCCCCGATTCGAGTTACGTTAGACACACGTCCTCCCCGAAAATTGAGTTTTACGTTAGACACACAAGTTACGTTAGCCACCCGACTTCGCCAAAATCAAATTGTACGTTAGACACACAAATAACGATACACACATTCAAACACAAATTAGCCTTCCCACTTCACAGACTTGGAATTATTTCTATTTTGCGATCAAGCAGTATATGTAATTATGAAGGTGTTTCTCAGTAGCTTTCCGTTTTACTGCGGCTTTCAGGTGTACTTCGCTGACATCATCTTCACTCTCGTGAGTATGAACAACTTGAGCCATAACGATTCGTCCATTTAAAGTTCTTAAATAGCACTTACATTGATATTTTTTTCTCCCAGAACACAGCCATCTATCTTCCCCGCACTTCAGTCTTCCTTGAAAAACAAATTTGAATGCTCCATCAAACAAAACATCGTTTCCTTTACGGGAACCTCCTGCTACACAAACAACACTACCGTCTTCGTTCATATTTGCGGCGATACTGACGAGCTGTAATACTAAAATTGCTAGGTACTAATGCAATGATAAGAGTGCAATTGTTTTTATTCAGCCCGTGTGTCTAACGTACAAGGTCTCGAGCGGTGAGTTTCAGATGCAATCCATTTCGTGTGTCTATCGAAACTCGTGTGTCTAACGCAACAGGTGCCCCCACTTTATTTCCACTTTCTGTGTGTCTAACGTAGGACCCCCTTTTCGGGGAGGACGTGTGTCTTAACGTAACCCAAATCGGGGACCGTGTGTCTACGTAGGACCCCCAGATTTTGGTATTTCCCCAAGCTGACAGGCCAAAAATTCAAAGTCGGGTGAGGACAGTGTTGGGTGCCTCGGGCTTGGTGTTGTGAGCGAAAACACATGTTTTTGACTCCGGCAAAGTGCTCCGCATTCTCATTCTACAGAACCAAGTCTAAAATCGTATTTCGATACCACATGGGGGACCATGGTTAAGTAAACTCGAGGTCATCCGTGACTTGTTCTGCTTAACCACGTGTTGACATTTGTCCATCTTGATGGTGTAGCATGTAGGGTGATGAAAGTGATTGATTTCGTGAAAGCGAAAAACACAAGGGACTTCTATCTTTTGGCGGCACAACCCTTGTCCCAAACTGGTGGAGTAAGTAAGCCTCCGTGGTTTGTACGCGTTACATCTTAAGCCCCATACGCACTTGTATCAAATGCCCATATCGTGTCAGATAGTAAGCAACGCCCTGTATCTTTTCATTCATAAAGATACGCAACGGGCCCGATCGGCCAGTGGGCGGTTTTTCCCCGTCACATCAACGCAACGGGGTCCAGTGCAGTGTGGACGTGAAGTCGCTCCCCTCCCCTTTCGAACGTTGTTACATCAGCCGTCTTGTTGCATCGCGTTTTGAGATTTGTGGTCCGACCATTTGTAACAAATGCTCAAAATCTGTCGGGTGCATCCGGGTGAAATTTTTGTACAGCCCGCTGATATGCAGGAATCGCAGATCTGCCAGCAAGCCGCTTCCGCTGAAGACTTCTCGGTGTCGGTAGACATCGAACAACCCACCGACTTATCGATTTGTACTTATTTTCTTCTTCTTTGAGACTACAGTCAATGAAACTATATGCAGCTGCTGCAACTTGCTGCGGTGTCACCACTGTGCATGAGGAGCTGCTGCACTATACACGAATAAAACATCACTGAACGCAGCTGCCCCCTTTTTTCTTCCCATCATTTCACCGTTGCATCGATGAAATGATGGGATACGGGTGGTTTGCGTGGAGTGCATTGCATTTGATTTGATAAGGAACGGTGATACGATACGGGCATTTGACACAAGTGCGTACCGGTCTTAACATGTGTGCCAGGCAACGACTGTTCAGCATATGTTCATGCGTTGGGTTCAAATTAGGGATGCCGGTGGAGGATGTTGATTACGTTGTTATTCCGAGCCGTTTTTGCCTGACTGCATTACAGGACACACTGTGGCTGATCAGAAATTTCTTCATAAACTTGTGAATGGAAACGTTGATGGCCCATTATTGCTTACTGAAGTTAATATCAAAATCCTACCGTTCCTGTCCTGCCAAAAGTCTTAATTTCACATCCGATTTTCGCCCTCCAGTTACTTGGCAAATCGTCCATTAACCTGGTTACTCCGAAATGCCAACTCTTCATCTCTATGGACCCTAATCTAGAGATTAGATTTTTTTCCCAGTCACTTTTCCTATAAATAAGGTTAATAATTCATTCTGAACTAAATAAAGTTTGTTCACAATAACTGTCATCCAGTGTATAGGTAAACTTTTATTCGCCATCACACTTTTGTAGCACATTACTTTCTTCGTGCTTTTTCTATTTTGTTGCCTTCCTCAAGTATAAATCATTTACTATTTAATATGTAAATGGGCTTCGCTCGTGATAATTACAAATAAGTCAAGTCTAGCCGAATGCCAAATAGCCGTTTTGATTTAATATTCTGTGACGATTTCCCAGGTTTTTGACTCATAAAAAATGAATTTTGGGAGCTGAATCTTCGTTATAACCTCAATTCTCCACTGTCTAGTCAAAATCAACTTCATATTCCATCTCCTTGGCGAAAAAAAAGGACAAAGATATCTCACAAGCTCATGTTCACTAAAACCACAAAAACCCCCGAAAAACCGTATTTTTACACCCATTTTTCACCCTAACACCCCGGGGCGTATTCCGATCGGGCAGCTTCGGAGCACAACTAGGACGCAAATGTGTTCCCAAAAACGGAGACCCTAACTGTGTGCGGAAAATTTTAGACCAAATTTTAATGTAAATTTAAGGCTAAAACTTCGTTAGAACCTCAATTTTCCACTCTTTCGTCAAAATCGACTTCACATTCGGTCCCCTCGTCCTAAAAAATATGGAAAACGGTACCTCAGAAGCTCATATTACTAGAACACCAAAAAACCCCATTTTTACCCCCGTTTTTCATCCATAACACCCTTGAATATATTCCGATCGGGCTGCAAAGTTTCAGGACACAACTAGGGCCCAGATGGATCCTTTGAGCGAAAGAACGTAGTTATTAGACCAAATTAGGGTAGATATGGATGATAGGCGGACGGCGGACAGACATGGATTTTTGGAATCTACGCACCTAGAAACGTAAAACCAAAAATGTTGAGGGGGTGTTATAAAATTTTTTACTGAGCGATTATATAGGTGTATTATTCACAGAATAATAACTCAAAATGGATGTATAAAAATAGGATTTTTCGAGGTTTTTGTTTTATTATTCTGTGAGTGATTCACCTATGTATTCGCTCAGCAAAAAATGTTTGGAACACCCTTAAAAATGTTTTCTTTTACTTGTCAAGGTGTGCGTAGATTCCAAAAATGCGATGTCCGCTGTACTCCTTATCATCCTTATCCATTTTTATTTTCGGTCTAGAAAATTCGTTCTTTCGCAAACAGGCTCCATTTGGGCCCTAATTATTGTGTCCCGAAAACTTGAAGCCCGATCTTCATATACCAAAGGGTGTTATGGGAGAAAAACGGGTTTAAAAATAGGGTTTTTTTTGTTTTTAGCAATGTGAGCTTGTGAGGAATCGTTTCCCATGTTTTTTAGGGCATGGAAACCGAATATGAAGTGGAAAATTGAGGTTCAAACGAAGTTTAAGCCCTCGATCATTTTTATGAGTCAAAAACCTGGTTAATCGTCTCAGATCACCATAAATTTGTATAATAACACTAGAAGTAGTATCAACAGATGAATCAAGGCAATCAAATGGCACTATCAATGATCAAAAATAATTGTCGAACATAGGAGCCTAATTCGCATGTTTGAGGGGCAAAATTGATGGAAAACATCAAAAATAATTACCTATTTCAGTTATTGTGCCATGAAAGAAACAATAAGTGAACAGCAATAATTTCTTTAGGCATGTCCGACAGAATAATAAACCCTTGTGACAAGGACTTAGCAGCGTTTTTTCGGTAAGAGTGACAGGTACGTCCGGTTTTTCGAGTTTCAGTGAGTGAAAAACCAATAATCCCTTATTCTGTATGCTCTTAGGATGTTCGTAACGTCCTCTACATGTCAAGGCAAAGCCATAAATTGATATTAAATGAAGTCGGGTATAGCCTTTGGAATACGTCAAGGTTGAGTTACCTGTATTTCGACAATCGATACTTGAGCAAGGGACCAAAGTTAAAACATGAAACTGCGTAGGCATAGGTACATACTTCCTGTATTTCGACAATCGACACTTGAGCAAAGGACCAAAGTTAAAACATGAAACTGCGTAGGCATAGGTAGGTACATACTTCCTTTTTAGGAATCAACTTAGAGTCGTATTTAGCATGCAAACTGTCATTTTCAGTTGGACTAAATGAGTTAAAAACCATGCGTTTCTGCAAAATTAAGCTGCCTTTCAAGTCATTGTTCGTTCTAAAAAGTTGCCATTTAACTAGTATTTGTACCTATGCGAATGGTATATAATTATAGAAGTTCCTTAAGCATAGCCTACAATAATTATCCTAGTCGTATTCTACTCTGATGGCTGTGTTGAATCTTACTGGCAGTCTTCACAGTTTTGCATTTTAATTAATCAAACCCATGACATTGACAGCTGTTGGTAGATTTTTATTACCTATATTCTTTGAGTTAACCCCTCTCCTCCCACGACCGGTGCCCAGGCAATCGACCCGTCAATCCTGGAGCTATCGAAAAATTACAGGAACACCCATAGCTACCCGAAAAAAATGGTCAAAATGAATTATCTATGCTCCACCGTAGCCAACCAACCAGTGCGCATAGGACCAGTCACCAGTGTCCTACGTACACTTGCTCAGGAAGAACCCCCGGAAGGCCCGCCCGCAACATTTTTGCAAGACATTATGGCACTTGGGAGGGGAGATATTTAAGTTAAGTACCTCTTTCTTATCTGTTACTACCTTCATGACAATCATCGTCAACTCAATAGTTGGTTTGTCATTGCTACGTATTCTTAGAAAGTTCCTTAGTAAATAGTCCAATCATCCGTAACATATCACAGAAAGATAGGTACAACAGCTCTCCCTCTCACCCTTCCTCCCTCTAAGTCACTCCTTCTCAGAATTTCCGTTGAAAATACAATATTGCAATGAGTCTAAGATTTATAGTCAGTGAATGGATTTTGAAAAAATTGTCGATTTCTTTCCGTTTCTGAGCTTTCTGAACCCATCCATTTGTTAACAAAAATGATATATTATTAATTACTGATACAGTAGGTACCGCTTATTGTGATCGCGCTTAATGTTATGATCCGCCAATTGTTATGGAATCCCTCTGGAACCGATCAGCCCCATAAGAAATGCACTTGTTTATTGTTACGGGTCATCGCTTAGGTTATGGGATATCGCCCAGTGTACAATGATCTGTCGACTGTTTCCCGTTGTTTGTTCAAGTGGTTGGCGGCCTACCAGTTGTTCGTGTGCCGTGTGGAGAACGTTGTTGAAAAATGTCTAATTGTCTGATTTGTCTTTGGCTGAAAAAATAGAACTTTTCAAGATATTCGTCGCATCCGGCAGCGTCTGCCAGACTTCTAGGCATTTCTCAGCCTCTTCTTAGGAAGGCAGTCCAAATTCTTGCGGAGGAATTCCATTAACACTACCGCTATGGAAAATTTATTTCTGGATTATTGCAACCACCCAGGCAAACCAACATCAGCTGCAGACATTCATAAATATATGCCTCCACCGAATCCTGAGGATCTGGTGGCCAAAAAAGATTTAGAATGCTTAGCTTTGGAGAAGCACCGACCAAACTCCAATCGAACTGGAGATCAGGACAAGGAAGTGGAGCTCGATTGACCATACCTTGAAGAAGCTAGACGACGCAATTGAGAGAAAAGCGTTGGAATGGAATCCGCGTAGTGAGGGAGTTAGAACAGGGCGGCCCAGGGAGACCTGGAGAAGGTCTTCTGGAGAAAAAAAACTGTGCCAGGCCGGCAAGGCATGGAACAAAGTGAGGAGGATTGCGGCAGACCGATCGAACATGACGGATTTTGTTTCTGCCCTATGGTCCCAAGCAGTTCAGAGGGGTTAGCACTGCATGTTGAATAAAAACTTATATAAACCCCACTACACCTGTTCTGCAGTTATGATGAAGAAGTAGGTTCCTTCATCACCTGGCCAAATTATAGTGGGTAAGTTCTGAGGGAAACTATGATGAAGCCCTCAGAGGAGTCAGCCGTGCATGCTGAATAAAGCTTATACAAACCCCAGTTACGACAGCTCTGCAGTTATGACGAAGAAGTAGGTACCATCATCACCCGACCAAGTTTCTGTGAGTATGTTCTGAGGGAAACTATGATGAAGCCCTCAGAGGAGTTAGTCCTGCATGTTGAATAAAGCTTATACAAACCAAGCTACGACAGCTCTGCAGCTGTGATGAAGGAGTAGGTACCACTATCACCCGTCCAAGTCATTGTTAGTTAATTCTGAGGGTAACTATGATAAAGCCCTCAGAAGAGCTAGCCGTGCATGTTGAATAAAACTTATACAAAACCCAGCCACAACAGTTCTGCAGTTATGAGATGGAATAGGTACCATCGTCACCGGACCGAATTATTGTATGTTCTGAGGGAAACTATGATGAAGCCGTCAGAGGAGTTAGCCGTGCATGTTGAATAAAGCTTATGCAAACCCCAGCTCTGCAGTAATTATGAAGAAGCAGATACCATCGACATCCGACCAAGTTATTATTGTCAGTATTTTCTGAGGTAAACTATGATGAAGCCCTCAGAGGAGCTAGCTGTGTATGTTGAATAAAGCTTATACAAACCCCAGCTACGACAGCTCTGCAGTTATGATGAAAAATTAGGTACCATCGTCACCCGACCAAGTTACTGTGAGTATGTTCTGAGGGAAACTATGATGAAGCCCTCAGAGGAGTTGGCCGTGCATGTTGAATAAAGCTTATACAAACCCCCCAGCTACGACAACTCTCCACTTATGGTGAAGAATTAGGTACCATCGTCACCCGACCAAGTTACTGTGAGTATGTTCTGAGGGAAACTATGATGAAGCCCTCAGAGGAGTTAGTCCTGCATGTTGAATAAAGCTTATACAAACCAAGCTACGACAGCTCTGCAGCTGTGATGAAGGAGTAGGTACCACTATCACCTGTCCAAGTCATTGTTAGTTAATTCAGAGGGTAACTATGATAAAGCCCTCAGAAGAGCTAGCCGTGCATGTTGAATAAAACTTATACAAACCCCAGCCACAACAGTTCTGCAGTTATGAGATGGAATAGGTACCATCGTCACCGGACCGAATTATTTTATGTTCTGAGGGAAACTATGATGAAGCCGTCAGAGGAGTTAGCCGTGCATGTTGAATAAAGCTTATGCAAACCCCAGCTCTGCAGTTATGATGAAAAATTAGGTACCATCGTCACCCGACCAAGTTACTGTGAGTATGTTCTGAGGGAAACTATGATAAAGCCCTCAGAGGAGTTAGCCGTGCATGTTGAATAAAGCTTATACAAACCCCCCAGCTACGACAACTCTCCAGTTATGGTGAAGAATTAGGTACCATCGTCACCCGACCAAGTTACTGTGAGTATGTTCTGAGGGAAACTATGATGAAGCCCTCAGAGGAGTTAGCCCTGCCTGTTGAATAAAGCTTATACAAACCAAGCTACGACAGCTCTGCAGCTGTGATGAAGGAGTAGGTACCACTATCACCCGTCCAAGTCATTGTTAGTTAATTCTGAGGGTAACTATGATAAAGCCCTCAGAAGAGCTAGCCGTGCATGTTGAATAAAACTTATACAAACCCCAGCCACAACAGTTCTGCAGTTATGAGATGGAATAGGTACCATCGTCACCGGACCGAATTATTGTATGTTCTGAGGGAAACTATGATGAAGCCGTCAGAGGAGTTAGCCGTGCATGTTGAATAAAGCTTATGCAAACCCCAGCTCTGCAGTAATTATGAAGAAGCAGATACCATCGACATCCGACCAAGTTATTATTGTCAGTATTTTCTGAGGTAAACTATGATGAAGCCCTCAGAGGAGCTAGCTGTGTATGTTGAATAAAGCTTATACAAACCCCAGCTACGACAGCTCTGCAGTTATGATGAAAAATTAGGTACCATCGTCACCCGACCAAGTTACTGTGAGTATGTTCTGAGGGAAACTATGATGAAGCCCTCAGAGGAGTTGGCCGTGCATGTTGAATAAAGCTTATACAAACCCCCCAGCTACGACAACTCTCCACTTATGGTGAAGAATTAGGTACCATCGTCACCCGACCAAGTTACTGTGAGTATGTTCTGAGGGAAACTATGATGAAGCCCTCAGAGGAGTTAGTCCTGCATGTTGAATAAAGCTTATACAAACCAAGCTACGACAGCTCTGCAGCTGTGATGAAGGAGTAGGTACCACTATCACCTGTCCAAGTCATTGTTAGTTAATTCAGAGGGTAACTATGATAAAGCCCTCAGAAGAGCTAGCCGTGCATGTTGAATAAAACTTATACAAACCCCAGCCACAACAGTTCTGCAGTTATGAGATGGAATAGGTACCATCGTCACCGGACCGAATTATTTTATGTTCTGAGGGAAACTATGATGAAGCCGTCAGAGGAGTTAGCCGTGCATGTTGAATAAAGCTTATGCAAACCCCAGCTCTGCAGTTATGATGAAAAATTAGGTACCATCGTCACCCGACCAAGTTACTGTGAGTATGTTCTGAGGGAAACTATGATAAAGCCCTCAGAGGAGTTAGCCGTGCATGTTGAATAAAGCTTATACAAACCCCCCAGCTACGACAACTCTCCAGTTATGGTGAAGAATTAGGTACCATCGTCACCCGACCAAGTTACTGTGAGTATGTTCTGAGGGAAACTATGATGAAGCCCTCAGAGGAGTTAGCCCTGCCTGTTGAATAAAGCTTATACAAACCAAGCTACGACAGCTCTGCAGCTGTGATGAAGGAGTAGGTACCACTATCACCCGTCCAAGTCATTGTTAGTTAATTCTGAGGGTAACTATGATAAAGCCCTCAGAAGAGCTAGCCGTGCATGTTGAATAAAACTTATACAAACCCCAGCCACAACAGTTCTGCAGTTATGAGATGGAATAGGTACCATCGTCACCGGACCGAATTATTGTATGTTCTGAGGGAAACTATGATGAAGCCGTCAGAGGAGTTAGCCGTGCATGTTGAATAAAGCTTATGCAAACCCCAGCTCTGCAGTAATTATGAAGAAGCAGATACCATCGACATCCGACCAAGTTATTATTGTCAGTATTTTCTGAGGTAAACTATGATGAAGCCCTCAGAGGAGCTAGCTGTGTATGTTGAATAAAGCTTATACAAACCCCAGCTACGACAGCTCTGCAGTTATGATGAAAAATTAGGTACCATCGTCACCCGACCAAGTTACTGTGAGTATGTTCTGAGGGAAACTATGATGAAGCCCTCAGAGGAGTTGGCCGTGCATGTTGAATAAAGCTTATACAAACCCCCCAGCTACGACAACTCTCCACTTATGGTGAAGAATTAGGTACCATCGTCACCCGACCAAGTTACTGTGAGTATGTTCTGAGGGAAACTATGATGAGGCCCTCAGAGGAGTTAGTCCTGCATGTTGAATAAAGCTTATACAAACCAAGCTACGACAGCTCTGCAGCTGTGATGAAGGAGTAGGTACCACTATCACCCGTCCAAGTCATTGTTAGTTAATTCAGAGGGTAACTATGATAAAGCCCTCAGAAGAGCTAGCCGTGCATGTTGAATAAAACTTATACAAACCCCAGCCACAACAGTTCTGCAGTTATGAGATGGAATAGGTACCATCGTCACCGGACCGAATTATTTTATGTTCTGAGGGAAACTATGATGAAGCCGTCAGAGGAGTTAGCCGTGCATGTTGAATAAAGCTTATGCAAACCCCAGCTCTGCAGTAATTATGAAGAAGCAGATACCATCGACATCCGACCAAGTTATTATTGTCAGTATTTTCTGAGGTAAACTATGATGAAGCCCTCAGAGGAGCTAGCTGTGTATGTTGAATAAAGCTTATACAAACCCCAGCTACGACAGCTCTGCAGTTATGATGAAAAATTAGGTACCATCGTCACCCGACCAAGTTACTGTGAGTATGTTCTGAGGGAAACTATGATAAAGCCCTCAGAGGAGTTAGCCGTGCATGTTGAATAAAGCTTATACAAACCCCCCAGCTACGACAACTCTCCAGTTATGGTGAAGAATTAGGTACCATCGTCACCCGACCAAGTTACTGTGAGTATGTTCTGAGGGAAACTATGATGAAGCCCTCAGAGGAGTTAGCCCTGCCTGTTGAATAAAGCTTATACAAACCAAGCTACGACAGCTCTGCAGCTGTGATGAAGGAGTAGGTACCACTATCACCCGTCCAAGTCATTGTTAGTTAATTCTGAGGGTAACTATGATAATGCCCTCAGAAGAGCTAGCCGTGCATGTTGAATAAAACTTATACAAACCCCAGCCACAAAAGTTCTGCAGTTATGAGATGGAATAGGTACCATCGTCACCGGACCGAATTATTGTATGTTCTGAGAGAAACTATGATGAAGCCGTCAGAGGAGTTAGCCGTGCATGTTGAATAAAGCTTATGCAAACCCCAGCTCTGCAGTAATTATGAAGAAGCAGATACCATCGACATCCGACCAAGTTATTATTGTCAGTATTTTCTGAGGTAAACTATGATGAAGCCCTCAGAGGAGCTAGCTGTGTATGTTGAATAAAGCTTATACAAACCCCAGCTACGACAGCTCTCCAGTTATGGTGAAGAATTAGGTACCATCGTCACCCGACCAAGTTACTGTGAGTATGTTCTGAGGGAAACTATGATGAAGCCCTCAGAGGAGTTAGCCCTGCCTGTTGAAATAAGCGTATACAAACCAAGCTACGACAGCTCTGCAGCTGTGATGAAGGAGTAGGTACCACTATCACCCGTCCAAGTCATTGTTAGTTAATTCTGAGGGTAACTATGATAAAGCCCTCAGAAGAGCTAGCCGTGCATGTTGAATAAAACTTATACAAACCCCAGCCACAACAGTTCTGCAGTTATGAGATGGAATAGGTACCATCGTCACCGGACCGAATTATTGTATGTTCTGAGGGAAACTATGATGAAGCCGTCAGAGGAGTTAGCCGTGCATGTTGAATAAAGCTTATGCAAACCCCAGCTCTGCAGTAATTATGAAGAAGCAGATACCATCGACATCCGACCAAGTTATTATTGTCAGTATTTTCTGAGGTAAACTATGATGAAGCCCTCAGAGGAGCTAGCTGTGTATGTTGAATAAAGCTTATACAAACCCCAGCTACGACAGCTCTGCAGTTATGATGAAAAATTAGGTACCATCGTCACCCGACCAAGTTACTGTGAGTATGTTCTGAGGGAAACTATGATGAAGCCCTCAGAGGAGTTAGCCCTCCCTGCCTGTTTAATAAAGCTTATACAAACCCCAGCTACGACTGCTCTGCAGCTGTGATGAAGGAGTAGGTACCACTATCACCCGACCAAGTCATTGTTAGTTAATTCTGAGTGTAACTATGATAAAGCTCTCAGAAGAGCTAGCCGTGCATGTTGAATAAAGCTTATGCAAACCCCAGCTCTGCAGTAATTATGAAGAAGCAGATACCATCGACATCCGACCAAGTTATTGTCAGTATGTTCTGAGGTAAACTATGATGAAGCCCTCAGAGGAGTTAGCTGTGCATTTTGAATAAAGCTTATACAAACCCCCCAGCTACGACAGATCTGCAGTTATGATGATGAAATAGGTCCCATCATCACCTGACCAAGTTATTGTGAGTATCTTCTGAGGGAAACTGTGATGAAACCCTCAGAGGAGTTAGCCGTGCATGTTGAATAAAGCTTATACAGTAGGTACCACTTACTGTAATAGAATTGGAACCAGCTCGAAATCATAACGATAACCGACCTATAACAGTAAACGAATGGGGGGTTTGGGGGCTGAATGATGAACATATGTACATGCATATTTATATATTATTTTAATAATGGGCCATTCGTCATAATAAAATATATTGTAATCGTCATGGTTGTTCATACATATTTCAACAACAACAGGAACAATTGATAATGAGTAGGTAGGCCGCCAAGCACTTGAACAAACTACGGGAAATGGTCGACAGGTCATTGTATATGGGGCGATATCCCATAGCACTGGGGCGGATCAGTTTCAGAGAGATTCCATGACAATAGGCGGATCATAATATTAAGTGCCATCACAGTAAGCAGTAGGTACCTACTGTACCATCATCACTCGACCAAGTTATTTTGAGTAAGTTCTATGGGAAAATATAATAAAGCCCTGAGGGGAAGTATACAACCCCAGCTACAACAGCTCTGCAGTTATGGTTAGTGCTACTCCAAACGTCAACAGGTGTTTGTTTATGTTTGTACATGTTTACGAAAATATCCGTTTCCTGGAGAATTCGGACCATTTGGATTTGAGGCCATCGCCCATGTGCCAAAAGAAATAAGAAAGAAGCTTGATGACCGTGCTAATGAATGTATCATGTTAGGATATGCAGGAGTTTCAAAAGGATTCAGGTTGTGGGATATGACCAAACTTTTACTCATCATAAGCAGAGACGTGGTGTTCATAGAGAATGAATTCCCTTTCAGAAACAGAGATAAAGAAATGGAAAACATGGTTTATTATTTTCTTGAAATGAATGTGGATGCAATTATTAGTAATAAGACTGACGTTCAAGAAGAAAAAACGCCTGATGAAGAGCAGGTAGAAGAGGTGGGACTTGTTGTTGTTCTCGATTCAGAAGAACATCACCAAAGAGATATTGTAGAGCAGCAGAAAAATCACTCACGTGTTACTGACGAGGAACAGGCTAATCATTATTAAGGAAAGATGTGTTTGAGGTTCAGGAGTAAATTGAGAAGACCAAACTATTTTTGTTGTTCAAGTGTGAGTCAAGGATCTGAGCCAAAATCTTACAAGCAGGCAATGTCTGGACAAGATCGTGATCTGTGGGCTGCAGCAGTTGAGGAAGAGTTGGCTTCGTCAAATGCAATGAAAGCTCAGGAGCTCACAGACATGCCTTTGGGAAAAGTTGCAATTGGTTGCAAATGGGTTTTCAAAATAAAGTACATGGCCGATGGTTCAGTTGAAAGGTACAAAGCCCGATTAGAAGCCCAAGGCTTCACTCGAAAGGGAGGAGTGGATTATGAAGAAACGTACAGCCCTGTAGTAATTCTTTCAGCTGTAAGGTTCTTTACTAAAAATAATTACTAAAAATTATTGGCTCATTAATCAGATGGATGTGAAGGCTGCGTATTTAAATGGCAAACTCAAGGAAGAGATTTATACGAAACAACTAGAAGGTGCAGTGGAACCAGGTTCTAAACAAAAAGTGTGTATACACTCTTGAAAAGCCTACATGGTCTAAGGTAGTCGGGAAGATCATGGTATGAAACCCTGGATGAGAAGTTACGAGGAAATGGAATGAAAAGGTGTGTTGCAGATAACTGTGCATATTTCAAGAGCTCCAAAAAAAAGGCTCCAAAATTATGATAATTCCTGTATACGTGGATGATTTCGTCCTGGTTGCCTCTGATGAAGAAGCAATGGCAATGGCAAAGGCCATGTTGAAGAAAAATGTTGAAATGAAAGACTTGGGGTAATTGCATTACATTCTTGGGATCGAAGTGAAAAAGCAAAATGATGGGTCGCTACTGTCGAACCAAAGCAAGTACATAACAGAAATTCTGGCTGAATTCGGTATGATGGATAGTATACTAATGATGACACCAACAGATCCATGTCAAGAGTTAACCAAGGCAAGTTGTCCGACTACAGAAGAGGAGAGGAGGGATATGGAGTCAGTTCCATATCGACGATTAGTGGGCAAACTTGTGTATCTCACGCAAGCAATGTGGCCTAATCTGTCCTTCGCAGTCTCCAAGTTAGGACAGTTTGCTTCTAAAATCGATAAACTTGGCAGTTATGTGATGGCGTTTCTGACTCTGACTGGGCTGGATTCAAATACGACTAAAAATCTACTTCCGGTTGTTTAGTTGCTTGTGTAGCATTGTCTACAATGGAAGCAGAGTTTGTAGCTTTAGCTGCCAGTGCATTTGAAATTGTTTGGCTGAGGCAGATACTGAAAGAGATTGATTGGCAATTAGGAAGCATCCAGCAGGTTAAATGCGACAATCAGGCTGCAGTGAACTTCGCAAAAGGATCCGCTACCATTTCGTGCGTGACATGCTCAGACATCAAGAGATCGAGGTCAAGTGTGTGCCCACCTACGAAAATAGTGCAGATATCTTCACCAAGCCTTTGCCCAGAAGCAGGAATGAAATACTGCTGGAAAAGATCTCTGTGAAGAAAGGAAAAACTAGCATGAGTCTGTTGGTGCTACTCCAGACGTCAACAGGTGTTTGTTTATGTTTGTACATGTTTACAAAAATATTCGTTTCTATTGTATAAGTTATTGATAGTCTTCGAGTGTGCCCAATAAATGTCTAATCCGTTAAATGCGACTTAACAGTTATGATGAAGAAGTAGGTACCATCATCACCCAACCAAGTTATTGTGAGAAATTTCTGAGGCAAACTGATGAAGCCCTCAGAGGAGTGAGCCCTGCATGTTGAATGAAAGCTTATACGACCGCTAGCTACAACAGCTCCGTAGTTATGTCGAAAAAGTAGGTACCAACATCACCCGACCAAGTTATTGTACGTTAACTCTGAGGAAAACTATGATAAAGCCCTCAGAGGATTCAGCCGCGCATGTTTAATAACAGCTTACACTAATCCTAGCTACAAAAGCTCTCCAGTTATGATGAAGAAGCCATGACCATCATCACCCGACCAAGTTATTGTAAGTTCTGAGGGAAACTATGATAAAACCCTCAGCGGATTTAGCCGCGCATGTTGAATAGAAGCTTATACAAACCACAGTTATAACAGCTCAGCAGTTACGACAAAGAAGTAGGTACCACTAACACTCCACCAAATTATTGGAGCTTCTGAGGAAAACTGTGATATAGTGCTAGAGGAGTTAGCCGTGCATGTTGAATAAAAGGTTATACAAAACCTGGCTACCACAGCTCTGCATTCATGATGAAGAAGTAGGTACCACGGAGGTAGGTTGTGACTGAAACTATGATCAAGCCCTCAGAGGGGTTAGCCGTGCATGTTAACTAATGCTCCAAGATATTGTGTGTAAATTCTGTGGTAAACTATGATAAATCCCTCAGAGGAGCTAGCCGTGCATGTTGAATGAGGCTTATACAAACCCCAGCTACGACAGCTCTGCAGTCTTGACTGAGAAGTAGGTACCATTGTCACCCGCCCAAGTTAGTGGAAGTAAGTTCTGAGGTAAAATATGATGAAGCCGTCAGACAAGGGAGTAGACAGGGTGGGGCAGGGAGGGGCCGTGCCCCCCCCCCCTAGACTTTCGGGAACACAAAAATAAATTGTGCTGAACTTATTTAAAAGAAACACTAGAATATCGAATGCGTAGTTAGGGGCATGGGAAGGTATTATTGGAATTTGGAAACATGTCTTTTGTGACCAAGAGACCTTCATAGTAAGAGAAGGTTCTAGGTAGGTATTGAAAACACTTTTGGGATTGAACGATTGAACATAAGACAGGGAAGAGCGCGAAAGGGGAAGTAATTCTGAGAAGCTTCTAGATCTAGAAGCTTCTCATACAGCCTGGTTCCTGGTAGAAACAATTCTTCCAGGAATCGCTCCGAGATCGTACTGGAAAGTTCGAGAACCTCATTCGCCCAGTATAAAAGGAACTTGGTGGGTACACAAGATCACCAGTTTAATGTTGACATCCACACGGACACAAGACACGACCAATCGTACTACAAGATGGACATAGGTCGATTCTTTGGGGAAAAAGGTAAATTTATTGAGCATGATTCCTCAAGTCATACCTACCTATCTCAAACATGAGAAAAATGAGTGAAAAAAACCAGTCATGCAGCATGACTTAATGAGCGAATTTTCAAAGAAATATTCGAATTAATGGCTATGGTTTTGAATAAAGGAAAACTTCGGTCTAAAATTTGGTTTTCTATGTATATTCTCTTCGTATTTATTTTAATTTGTACGTTTTGTCCATCCTGATTCTACCGTTTGTTTATTACGTAATTGTACTAAGTGCTTATTTATTTGATCGCTGTGGGTTCATATTAGGTAGGATAGGGTAGTTAGGACTTTTGACTTACCTACTCAAGAGAGTGCAGTAGGTAAAGGAGTTGTTATAGAAAATCATGAGTGCTTCAAGTGCAGGTTGTTTTTCATGCAGGCTCAATCTTGAAATAAACTATGAAGGAAGGATGTGGTTTCTGGAAGGATCACTTGGAAGAACATGTGGGTGCTACGCTGACCACTCTAAGGGGGTGGGGGGGGGGGGTAAGAGTTTAAAGATTATCCTAGTTTTGGGTAATTTTTGCGCACTTTAAATGCTCTAATTTAAGAACGGATTTAGATATCTAAAATCCGATTTCACCATCGTGTTCAGCGTGCAAAAACCTTTAAAATGAGGGGTCACTTGTTAGAAAATAACATTTTGGGGATTTTTGGGTAATTTTTGCGCACTTTAAATGCTCTAATTTGAGAACGGATCAAGATATCTAACATCCGATTCCACCATCGTGTTCAGCGTGCAAAAACCTTTAAAATGAGGGGTCACTTGTTGGAAAATAACATTTTGGGGATTTTTGGGTAATTTTTGCGCACTTTAAATGCGCCAAAACCCTCCTTAGAGTAGGCCAATTTCGCCCATCTTCGAACTTAGCCTTTCGATTGCCAAGATAGATTTTTTGTGCAAATTTGAGCTGTTTATCTCAATTCTATCGAGAGTTATCGTCTGGAGTGACACATATATATATATATACATATAAAAAAGTGTTAAATTTCAGGAATCGTTTTAGAATGGTCTGAAACGGATTTCTATGAAGAAAATTTCCAAAAATTTATATTATTTAAATTTCGAAGCCATTGCAATAGCTTCATTTTCTTTGAAAATTCGCTAAAAGAAACTTTTTTCTTTCCTGTAGACTCCGTTAAGTACCTACTATAATTTATTGAATTTTATTCTTTATTTTACTGCTGATAAACGAAAACGAGAAACTTCTTCCAGTCCAACACCACCAGTTACATCAGGGCCCACAGAAGGAAGTCGATTTTCCACTTCAATTCTGGAACCTCTCGCAACATCTCTAGAAGGAAGTGATCCTTCAACTTCTGGGCAGGTAGGCACCAGATCAGAAAATCGTCCTTCTGGTGGGGATCAAGAAGTAAGCCCTTTGGAAAATGATATCGGGAAATGGGTAGGAAGGGGTAGTCTCATGACTGTTGAGGAGAAAAAACGAATATTACAGCATGTTGGAAACCTACTCCAAATTACCATTTTGAAGAAGATGCGAAGGCCCTCAAGCGAAAATTTCTGTATGCCTGGCTTGACAAATATTCACCATGGCTTGTTTATTCAAGCCATTCGAAAGGAGCATTTTGCTTGTACTGCGTCATTTTTGCTCCACCTACTAGTACTGTTCGAGGAGTCTTAGGCTCGTTTGTGGTGAGACCATTCACCAAGTACAAAAGAATGCACGAGTTCTGTAAAAGTCACGTTGGAAGTAGTTGGCATTTGAAAGCAATGAAAGCGATGCACTCATTTATGGTTGAGGTACCTATTGACATTCAGATGGTGAGTGCACATAAAAAACAGAAAATTGTGTTGGAAAACAGAAAATATATTTCATCACTCGTGTCTGTGGTGATATTTTGTGGCGTGCACGATTTACCTTTACCTACGTGGTAAACAACTTCATGAGGGGATTCTAGAAGATCTGATACAATTGAAAATTGATTCTGGGGACTGTGATCTTGAAAGGTTCACAAAAGAAGGAAAGAAGAATGCGAGGTATTTGTCTCCAACAATACAAAACGAACTTATCTGTTTATGTGGGAACGTAGTGAGCTGCATCATAGTTGAATACATTAAGAAAGCTTGAGCATTTTCCATATTGGCCGACGAGACAGCTGATATATCGGGGAAGGAACAGTTGTCTATTGGACTTGGATTTTTCGACGAAGAAAAAATGTTGGTACGCGAGGATTTTCTAGGATTTGTTGAGTTGGAAGCGATGGAGAGAGAGAGAGAGAGAGAGAGAGAGAGTTAAAGCGTATTTATTCACTTCGTGACAATGTCAATATTACATAGTAGGTACCATTTACCTATTACATTAATATTTTATTATTTGAACATGCGCTTAAAATACTGCTGGTCTTATTTGACCGTCGCAGGGGAATCCGCTGAGAGTACTTATTAATCTAGTTGGTCCATGACCAAATGCCACTGGATCTCCATCGACCTTTGCTACCTTACTTATTTTTAACTACCTACTATCATAATTTCCCCTTGCAGCCAATATTAATCCTATATACATTACACTTCCTCCGTGAACGTTTATTGACTAGCTACTCATTCCCAACTAAATCAGCGCAGCACCGACTCAACACCGCTATCCAGTACCTACTACTATAAACACATATTATATTGGTATATTTCTTTGGTACTTTTTTTCTTTCAGATAACTGATTAATCTTTCAAAACTCTCATTACTCATAAACATAATATTGGGTAACAACCTACTATTGTTACATTCAGATAACTACAGATATATTCAACAACTACTATTCCACGCATAACAAACCATTTCAAACAATAACAACCTCTGAAAATACAATCATGCTCTTGTAACGTTTATATGTATACACTATTTTTATATTGATATTTACATTTAATTTATACACTATTTTCATGCTTAAATTTATCCACAGCCAACACATGAATTTGTTCCAATACAATTTCATAACGGTAACGATCATTGACCTCATCTTATAGCATGCTGTTTCGCCAACGGTTCTACTCTCTTTGGTCGTAGTTGAACTCGTCCACCAAGAATTTCCTATATCTGCCCGCCTCTCTTAAAAATTTTGCCACCTTATGGATACTGGCGCTCCTTCCATCCAGAATATCCACCATCTCCGCCTCGCTTACTCGTGCCTTCCCCAGGCACCCCACTCTAAACTCATTCAACACGGGGCATACAGCCATGAAATGCAACGGTGTCTCGTCAGCTCAGAGGTTGCACAGAGAGCACTTATTGGCAGCTCCTTCTGTCCACCACCGATAATTCACCGTCAGCATTCCCGTACGGGCCCTACATATGTATCATCCTGACTTTGGACAGATCAGTCACTTCCATATACGCTCGCCCACCTTCCTGGGTCCTGTCCAACTTGTCGTATAGCTGATGGTGAGCCGAGTTCGTGACCTCGTTGTTCAGCCTACTCAACCATTCTCCTTTCACTTTCTCAATCAGCCCCCTCGAATCACTCCTCCAATTGGCTCTCGTCAACGCGCACCCCAGTCTGCCCGCCAACTCACTGTACTCCGCCCACCATGACACACTCTCCTGTATAACCCAATCTGCCACAACTCTGGGATACCTATTTTCCTTGTACGCCAGCACCTTATTCACATAGTCTGTCTGCAATTTCATAGTATGGAAATGCATCAAATGAAACCCACTCTCTGCATAAACTATATAGTTAGGGGTATTTTGTGGCAAGGATAGAACTTTCTTTATGTAGTACCTTTGAAGTTTCTCCACCTGCTCATTCTGCTGGAAACCCCAAACCTGTGCCCCGTAACATACCAGCGACCTAGTTGTTGCTGCGAATACCTTGTGTTTCACTCTTAGTGGGACACGTCTTTTCCGAATCATGGTTCCCCATACCACACTCATCCCATGTTTCGCCTCACTCACCTTTCTGCTAAAGTGAGCTCCCAGGTCCAGAGATGGGGTAACTGTTACACCTAAGTATTTATACTCTGCCACCACCTCTATACCCTCGCCCTGGTATTTCCACGTCTCATTCTTGGCCCTTCTCCCACGACCCCTCCCCAGTATCATGACTTGCGATTTTATAGCAGTTTATTGTCAAATTCCAGTGCTGCATGTACTCTCCAACCTCGCCAATCATCATCTGGAGTGCCGCAGGACTGTCCGCTAACAGTGCAATATCGTCCGCGTACATTAGGCACTTTATTTTCGTATTACCCACTCTTATTCCTCCACCCAAGTGCTCCGGCAAGTCATTCACAAAGAGGGAGAACGCCAGAGGACTAAGCACACACCCCTGCTTCAGACCCACTCCCGTGCTGAAATATTCTGTGGCCTTCCCTCACTCCATACCGCCATTTTTGTGTCTCTATGACAGTCCCTCTAGCATGTTGATAAACTTCGTAGATACACCATAATTCGACAACTTGAAAAATAACGCGCTTCTCGAGATATGGTCATATGCCGCTTTAAGGTCAATGAAGAATACGTATGTTTTCAATCCTTTCTTTTTCCTTAATTCTACAATGTTAAACAGTGTAAACAAATTGTCTGTGGTGGAGTATCCTGCTCGAAAACATGCCTGGGACTCACTCAGAATTCCTCTTCCCTCAACCCATGCTGATAGCCTTTCCAACATCATCCCCGCGAAAATTTTCGCCATAGTGTTCATGAAGGCCAGTCCACGGAAGTTTCCCGGGTCCGCCGTATCCCCTTTTTTGTGCAGTGGAAATAGAATTGCTTCCCTAAAAGACTCGGGCGCTATTCCTTTCCTGTATATTTTGTTGAAGACCTTCAACATGTGGACTTTCATTATTTCTGGGGCGTTCAGAAAGAATTCATTTGTTATCCGGTCGGGTCCTGGTGCCTTATTTGTTTTCAATTTCCTTATCATATTGTTCAGCTCGGCCATTGCCAAGTCTCGATCCAGCTCTTCATCACTGACGTGTGGAAGGGCATACGCCACGTCGAGCTCCACGGGTGGGTTCAGGAGGCCCCTGAAATGCTGGACCCTCAGCTCTACCTTGGGTGCGCGGAAGGGTGACTTTCCTTTGATGCGGTCGACTAATTTCCAAAATCCTTTGGAATCACTCACGATACCCAAGTCCCTGTCGGTAGTTTCGTAAAATTCTTTCTCTTTGAACACGCACATGCTTTTATACTCTCTCCACTTCTCTAAATACTTTTCCTTATTCTCCTCATTTTCCGCTTTTCTGAGTATTTTTAGCTGAACCATACTCTTATTCCTGGCCTTTAAACAGTCGAAATCATACCACGGTTTTTTAAATGTCGGTTGCCTCTGCGCCACGTGATTTCCCCTATCTGCCGCCCTCCTTACACACTCAGTTAGCCATACCGTGTCTGCTTCCTCCTCACTTGCTCCCTTTCCATCAACTTTGACGCCCTGAATCACTTTTTTGAGTTTAGCTTCAAAGAACTGCGTATCCTTTTTTCTCCATTGTAATTTTGGCAGCAGCGGTGTGGTCTCACAATCCTCGTCGTTAAGATTCAGTGCTAGCGTCTGTGTCTGTGGTGATATTTTGTGGCGTGCACGATTTACCTTTACCTACGTGGTAAACAACTTCATGAGGGGATTCTAGAAGATCTGATACAATTGAAAATTGATTCTGGGGACTGTGATCTTGAAAGGTTCACAAAAGAAGGAAAGAAGAATGCGAGGTATTTGTCTCCAACAATACAAAACGAACTTATCTGTTTATGTGGGAACGTAATGAGCTGCATCATAGTTGAATACATTAAGAAAGCTTGCGCATTTTCCATATTGGCCGACGAGACAGCTGATATATCGGGGAAGGAACAGTTGTCTATTGGACTTGGATTTTTCGACGAAGAAAAAATGTTGGTACGCGAGGATTTTCTAGGATTTGTTGAGTTGGAAGCGATGGATGCATCCTTGTTAAAAGTAGTCTCGAGCCAGAAAAATGTGTTGGGCAAGGCTATGATGGTTGCTCCGCAATGGCGGGGAAAGATGGTGGCGTCCAAAAATTTGGCGGTGGCTGCGTGAATAGGTCGCCCGGTAGGCGTGGAGTGGCGGTGAAGAGACGTTGTGCGGGAGAGTATCCGTCCGGGCCCGGGCGATTTCGGAGGCCGAGGAGGAGGCCGCTGAGGTCCGCGGCCCAGGTGCGGGACGTGGACGTTGCGATGATGGCGTCTTTTAGCACACGGTGCAGCCGCTCTACGAGGCCGTTGGCCTGTGGGTGGTATGTGTTCGTGTGGTGTATTTCGGTGCCCATCGACGTACAGAACGCATGGAATGCGGCTGAGGTGAATTGTGTTCCTTGGTCCGTAGTGATGTGGGCGGGGGAGCCGTATCGTGTTATCCAACTAGTGTGTAGGGCAGTAATTACTGTCTCTGCTGAAATTGAGGAGAGTGGGGCACATTCGATCCATCCGGTTGCCCTGTCGATCATCGATAGGACGTATTTCTTGGTTGCGGACGGCGGTAGTGGTCCGAAAAGGTCGATGTGTAAGTGTGACAGCGGCGTTGCGTCGGGGAATGTGCCGAGTGGTGCCCTAATGTGTCGGGTGGTCTTGGTGCGGTTGCAGCTCGGGCAGGCGCGTGTGAATAGCCGGATAGAGGAAGTCATATTCGGCCAGTAGTAACGGGCCCGGATGAGGGCGGTTGTGGCCTTGATTCCGGGGTGTGTCGTCCCGTGTATGAATCGTAAGACGGGTAGGTGTAGGTCCGCCGGAATGTAGGGGCGTGGGGCGGAGTCGGTAGTTTCGCATAATACTTCGTGCCCATTTATGGTGTGGGGCGTGAGGGTCATGTGCGTTGCGTGTTCATCGGCGGCTTGGGCGTCCGCTAGTTCACGGAGGGTGAAGGGGGTACGGTAGTGGGCGACGGCGTTTGTGTCGGTGGAGTTTGTTTTTGGCGGAAGGCGTGATAGGTAGTCAGGGACTATGTTGGTGGGCCCCTCGGCGTAGCGAATGTCGGTTGTGAACTCCGATATGAAGCGGAGGTGTCGTAGGCGGGTGGGTGGGGCGGTATTCGACTGCATTGTGAGGGCCGTTGTGACGGGCCGTTGTGACGGGCTTGTGGTCTGTGTATACCGTGAGGGGGCGCCCTTCAATTTGTTGGCGGAAGTGGACAATGGCGAGATAAATGGCCAACAGCTCGCGGTCGAAGGTGCTGTAGTTCCGCTGTGCGGGGTTGAGCGAGCGGGAGAAGAACCCCAGTGGGCGGAGGTGCGTTCCGTCGAGAAAATGTAGGGCAGCGCCGACGGCGAAATCTGAGGAATCCGCATGTAGTACCAACGGTTGTGTGGGGCCGGGGTGCGCCAGCGTTACGGCGGTTTGGAGTAGTTGTTTGGCCTTGTCAAAAGCGGCTGTGGTGTCGGTGGTCCATATGAGGGGTCGTTTGTCCTTTTTTCGGGCGTCCGGGGGTACCATGTCGACTAGTCGTCGGAGGGTCGCGGCTGCCCGTGGGATGGCGCGATGGTAGAAATTTATTAGCCCGAGGAATGTCCGTAGTTCGTGTACGGTGTCAGGGCGAGGAAATTTTGTTATGAGCGCTGTCCGTTCCGGCAGTGGGGCAATCCCGTTGGCCGATACATTGTGGCCGAGAAATTTTACTGGAGTGCGGGCGAGCTGGCACTTAGCGGTGTTGATGTGGAGGCCGTATTTGGCGAGGGTCGTTAGAAGGGTACTTACGTGTTCGTAGTGTTCCTGTGGGGTTTTTGAAGCCACCAGGAGGTCGTCTAAGTAGCAGTAGACGAAAGGAACGTCCCTTAATACGTGGTCCATATATCGTTGCCATGTTTGTGCCGCGTTTTGAAGGCCGAAATTCATCCTTTTGTATTGGTAGGCTCCGAAGGGGGTGAGTACGGTCGTTTTCGGTATATCCTTGCTGCTGATCTTGCAGTGGAAAAATGCGCGGGCGAGGTCAAATGTGCTGTATATTGTGGTCCCGAAAAGAGCGGTTGTGAAGTCGTGGAGGTGTGGGACGGTGTACCGGTCCGGCACGGTGAGGCGGTTGAGTGCTTTATAGTCCCCAACAGGACGGATGTCGCCGTCCGGTTTCGGGGACTATGTGTAATGGGCTAGACCATGGGGCTTCGGAGGGCTCGATAATTCCGGCGGCGAGTAGTTCGGCGAAGTGGGCCTTAGCCTTGGTGTGAAGGGCCGGAGAGAGCCGGCGGAGTTTCGCGTGGCAGGGAGGACCCTTCGTGACTATGTGATGTTCAACGGGGGCGTCGCAGGGTGTGTCGGAAGGTGTGTACCCGTCAAGGAGGGCCTGAAATCGGGGCTCGTTCGTTGCCTTTGTGCATATGGAGGTGCCCGGGGGGGCGAGTGTTATCGAGCCTTTGATGTAGGTGCTAGTTGCGGCGTTAATGAGGCGGGTGTTGGGAAGATCGACGAGGAGGCCGTGATATGTAAGGAAATCCGAGCCGAGGATCGGGGTTGAGACGTCGGCGACCATGAATGTCCACTCGAAGGGTGGTAATTCGGGGAGGTGTACGGAGGCCGCGTTAGTACCGTATGTGCGGATTTCGGTGCCGTTTGCGGCTCGCAGGGTGCTCGGGCGCTTGACCGTTCGTCGAAGGAGGGTGTTTGGTACGATCGAGACATCGGATCCGGTGTCTACGAGGCGTTTTTTGGCATTTGAGGAAGAGCCAGGATGTATGGTGTGTGCGCACGGCCGTTATGGCTGATCGGGCCATGCGTTGTCGTTTCCCACCGGCTGTGGGCGCCAGGTACACGGTTTGCGGCATTTTTGTGCTCGGGGTCCCCATGTACGGTGGTAGTAGCATAACCCGGAGGGGGGCCGGCGTGGCGGAGGTTGTCGCTGTGTCGATGGTCACTGTTGTCGTCTACCTTGGATCACCTGTACCTCGTCGTCGACGGTAGCCACACGAGGAGGTGGGGCGAACGGTAAGAGGTGATCGGCGGTCGCAGCGAGTTTCGTGATATCCGGCTCGTCTTGGGCCGCTGCGTGTAAGCGGAGGGTCTCGGGGAGCGCTCGGAGGAATAGCTGTCGGAGGAGAAGCGGCGGTGTGTCGGCCGGCAGGCCGCGGCGGAGTCGTCGGGCTAGTACGGAGGGAAGTTCTCCGTCGGTAGCCGGTTGTAGGAGGTGGGTGAGTTGTGAGCCGTCAGAGGGTGCGTGCGCTGCTAGGAGTCGGTCCTTTAGTGTTCGGTAGCTGTTGGCTTGGGACGCGGGGATGTCGGCGCAGAGGTCCGCTTGACGAGGCTCGAGCGCGAGGAAAGCGCGTGCGAATTGTGTCTGCGATGTGGTGAGGCCTTCGTGGGCGAAAACTAGCTCCAGTTGGGCGAACCAGACGTGCGGGAAGGCAGGGTCGAATGTTCGCAGCTTGAGTGAAGGTGGCGGCAGAGTCGCATCTGCGGGTTTCGTCGCTTTGGTGTCCATTCTCTTCGTGGGCGCCAGTCCGGAAGAGGTGGGATCGAGAAGTGACGGGTCCTGTGGAGGCCGCTTGCGTATTACGTCGGACACTGGGAGGGGCGCTCGAGGCGAGACGATGGTGGGGCGCTCGAGGCGAGGCGATGGTGGGGCGTCGTTGCGAAGGCGGGCTTCGCAGAAGTGTCTGGAACCCGCGTCCTGGGGACGGAGACTAGCCCGATCTACATGTCACTGAGGGAGTCAGAACCGCCGTCAGTTTTGCCAATCTCACTGTTTTTCCGGATTCTGGTAGATCTACCGAGTTTTTCACCCATACAATTCTACATACCTAACTGTTTTCTACATTTTGGTTTATTATTCTGTGAATAATACACCTGTCAGCAAAAAATTTTTATAACACCCCCTCAAAATTTTTTCTTTTACGTTTCAAGGTGCATAGATTCCAAAAATGTACCGTGTACCGGCTTCATTTTTGGTCTAAAAAAGCCGTTCTTTCGCACACATGCTCCATTTGGGCCCTAGTTGTGTCCCGAAACTTTTCAGCCCGATCTGAATATACCCAGGGGTGTTATCAGTGAAAATGTGCACAAAAATAGGTACTTTTTGTGTTTTAGTAACATTTTAGTAACATGGGCTTTTGAGGTATGGTTTTCCATGTTTTGGGGACGAGAAGACCGAATATGAAGTCCATTTTGACCAAAGAGTGGAAAATCGAGGTTCTACCAAATGTTCAGCTCCCAAAATTGATTTTTTATGAGTCAAAAACCTGGGAAATCGTCTGAAATCACCATCAATTTATATAATAACACTGGAAGTAGTATCAACACGTGAATCAAGACGATTAAATGGCACTACCAATGATCAAAGATAATATGGAGAAAAGAAAGAAAAAAAGAAAAAGAAAAAAAGAGCGTAGTACCAATTCGTGTTTTAGGGGCCAAAAATGGTGGAAACCATCAGAAATAGCTATTGCAATCATTTCACATGAAATAAACAATAAATAAACAGCCAAAATTTCTGCAGGTATGTCCAGTAGAATAATAAACCCATGTGACAAGGACTTTGCAGCGTTTTAATAGAACGGTATAGTTTTTTTTTTATCGTTTTGAAATTTATCTCAAACTAAAAAATTTTTTGAGGCTAGCCGGAACATTGTACGACCAGCCGTACAATGCACCGAAAAGCTTCGTCAACATGATCGTGAATAAAAGGGTATAAATCCGGCCCAGATATCATTGCTAGGGAGTACCTGATTATAATCACGGATGGCTGTATGAAGTGGAGTTGGTTGTTCAGTGATATTATTTCATTCATTGGCTGTTCTGGATTTTGTTGGTAGGTACTTTTGCAACTTGAAGAAACGTTATGCTTCATGAATAACAAAAAATAAGTATTGATGATTGAATTATTGAATCCCGCGCATTTTTATGTAATTCCCGGGCTGGCTCCAGTACCTACTCGATTTAGGGCTTTCACGATGGTAGATATTGACCACAGAAAACAGTGATCTACGCAGAAGGGGCATCTATACAGGTAAAATAATAAACCGTTGTGTAATAATTTGCAGCGTTTTTTAATTTTCCTTCAGATTTCTTCTGTGTTGTACATTACACATTAGTACCTGTCTTTTTAGGACATACTGCCTTAGTAAGAGACCCAACCCCATCAAACCTATGGGTAACTACATACTTCATAAAGTTCATACCTACTTTTTTTTAAACGCTACAAATTATTACACAATGGTTTATTATTTACCGGTATAGATGCCCTTCTGAGTAGACCACTGTTTTCTCTGGGTCCACCGTACCGCGTACAGACCGAAATGATTTTTATTGCATTTTCGGATTCTACGTACCTTGAAATGTAAAAACCACAAAATTTTGAGGGGCAAAATTTTTGATTATCAACAATGAAGAAGTTCCCTAAACCGGATCGCCTTGATGTGGACCCATGGGATCCCCAACTGGAAGCATAGGTACTTACTTTTCAAAATTGTCTGGGTTCCTCGGTAGAAGTCCTTGAACTGGGAAGAGCACTGCTAAAAAGACATTTGCACTGGCGAATGGAAAACTTGACCTCAAAGGGCGGACGTTTTGATGCGCTTTAGAATTTGTTTCATACAATCACGCTGTATGACGGATTTTTTACCCCTATGGATAGTTTTAGGTACCTACATTATAAGTTTGTTTAATTTTGGTTATCATTATTGAAATTATTTCTGTTCTATTTTCATTAGTAAGCAGGAATAATGTTTAATTTTTTTTTTCAAACGATAGATTTTTGTACTTGTTGTTATAAAAAAAACTAATATTTCTGTTGTGAATCTACATAATAATTTATTGTTACCATACACATAGAACTAGATTCCCTTCTTAACACTGCATAAAATGGAAAACACCATAAATTAAATACCATCAATAAAAAAATATGACTGATGTGTCCAGGCTTATCATTAAGAGAAAGGCGCGACTGATAAGTAGCAGGTGCCTATTAAAAAAATACACAAGTAATAGTTCTTGGTCATTTTTCATGCACATTTTGTAAAACAGGAAATTTAATAGTGGTAGTGGTGAAAATTACCTTGGTAATATGTTTTATAACATCGTTTCAAAATAATAAGTAACCTACCACTTGAGTATGTGGGTGTACTATTTATCAACTCTGACAAAAATACAAAAATGACACCACAAGTCTAAAAAAATAACTACCGAATCCAAAAATCAGAGTCAAAAGCAGCAAGGGTTGGAACCAAAATGACAGACTAAAAAAACTAAACGTGACTAGAGAGAAAGCCGTGAACTGTCCGTGTCTAAAAATCGAAAACGAACGCGAATTAAATCTAGATAAAATAATAAAAAGAAGGCAAAACTAAGACAAAACTAGGACCGGGTAGGTGTGATATTGATTGTGGTTGGCGGGTTTATTTGTGATAACTGATAACGAAACGAGGTCCTGACTCTCTCAGTGACATGTAGATCGCGCTAGTCTCCGTCCCCAGGACGCAGGTTCCAGACACTGCTGTTCGTTACCACCGAAAAACACCGCACCGTCGATTGTCTTCAAATAAGCCTGTTGTGATCGGCTATTCCTACCAAATAACCTGTAATGTACGAACAAGTCGAGCCTGATCGACAACACAGAGTGGGGACCCCCCGACCCCCCTCTGGTCATGTCAGGGGGTATATAAGAAATTGTGATCGCTCAATAAATCAACCATTCTCAATCAAGCTCTTGAACTGCCTCGTCTACTTCATTATCCTCGGATCATCACACTGGTGACAACCGACGTGAAGACACGCACCGCCCGGCCTCCGCCCGCTGTCTGACTCAACGCATTGAGTTGAGTTGAGCAAGCGAGTTATTGAGCGATCACAATTTCTTATATACCCCCTGACATGACCAGAGGGGGGTCGGGGGGTCCCCACTCTGTGTTGTCGATCAGGCTCGACTTGTTCGTACATTACAGGTTATTTGGTAGGAATAGCCGATCACAACAGGCTTATTTGAAGACAATCGACGGTGCGGTGTTTTTCGGTGGTAACGAACACACCCACCCTGAAAATGCCTTTGATGTAGACATGGAGAAGATGAAAATCCTAACCTCTGTAAAAATAAAAGCTGCCGATGATTTAGGGACTCCTCTCAGAAAGGTCACTTGATTGTAGTAGTTAGTACAAGATATATATGGTAGGTACCTAGGTATAGATAGGTATCTAGGTATAGATACGTAGGTACCTAAAAACGCACGTATTTTTTAAACTAATTTAACTTGTAACTAATAACCAGTCATGCGGCATGATCGCATGAGTGAACTTCCAAAGAATACTATCAAATACTAACCCCATGTCATGTTTTGATTATTTTTATCATTTACACGCGATTTTTAGGAATTTTAATCAATACTAGAACCTTCAGTACATTAATATAATAAATTAATAATCGTAGATTTGGGTATGATCCTTACAACTTTTCGTAGACCTGGTCGATTTGTTTGAAGATGCTTTACCGTCTCCTCCATCAGTGTCTGCGCCAGTCGGTGGATCGAGGAGTCCAGGGGGCATTCCACTTTCAATACGTTCCGCCTGAATTTCCACCTCTCGTTCGTATTCGCACGTCGTTTGGGTAGGTCCGATTTGTGCGATACTGCCATTGAAATGTATACGTCTTCCTGTTCCTCCGGCCATGCATACGAATATTTCGCTGCGCTGTTCTCCCCTGAAATAGTAGAGTCTCCCCACGGTATATTATTACCCTGGTTAACGGTAAATTAATAAATCATGTATGCATCAAATTGTTTGTTTTTACATAATCTTCCACCTGTTTTCTACCAATATCGGCTGGCAAGTAAATTCCACGCCATTCGGTGAGGTAGGACGCGACATGTTCACTCGATTGAATGCGGGGGATAACTGCACGCTGCACTGGCTGTTGCATTTATGAAGTGCATTAGAAGGCCTTTACAGGAAACCCTCTCCCTGCTCTCCGCTTGCCGACAGCTCCGCTGTTCCTCCTGTCTATCGTAGCAAACGAACCTCCAATCATCATGATTTGTAACACAAAGTGCACGTACACAAACCGTGCTGCGCGTGTCAATGTCGACGAAGGTTCTCGTAATTTATTAATACAGTATATTAATAAATATACTTCAAGAGTTAAATTAGTATACAGTATTAATAGGTAATTTACGATTAATAGGCTTATGTCAACGCTACATCGACTGTGCTATGGGCTCATGGAATGGGTTTGGAACAAAAGTACCACGGAAGAAGTTTCGCTCTCAATTGTTCATCAACGAACCCTATGATACCGACCCTGCAGCCAGATTTTGATATTAATTCGTGGATTGACATATTATGGGCGGAATTAAGAGAACCTTCGTCGACATTGACACGCGCAGCACAGTTTGTGTACGCGCACTTTGTGTTACAAATCATGATGGTTGGAAGTTCGTTTGCTACGATAGATCAACAGCGGATAGCCGAAACGGCTGATACTGGTCGATATTTCCTCGGGCACGACTGAATCGAACTACTCGTGGCACCGAGAAAATAAACTGACGAATATAGGAGAGAGATACCCCGACGTTTGTTCATTCATGTCGAGATCCATTTATCTTCTTCAGTATTGTTGTGAGGATTGCAAATACATAACTGCAAGGTCGTGAGGCAGCAGCAAAATAGAGTTCAGCCTCAACGCGGACCACAATCAACGAAAACACCGGGACGCATCGGGTAGGTGCTCTGTTCACCCTCGAGACGCATGGGGTGTAGTCAATAATCTCCTATTACTCCGCGGGACGCATGAGGTACCCAATCGTTTCCGAAGTGGGAATGATGATCAGGATTACAGAGGAGAAAGCCCTGCCTTGCCTTGACGCTGTTGAGAGAACATTGTGTTACTGGATAAATGTTTGTTGGTTATTTTGAACTTTCGAAAATGCTTGCAATGAAAATGTTGATAGTTGTCTAGGCTGGTTAGCTGCAGAAGCGTGTAAACCCGATTTTATTGTAAAGTAAAGTAAAGCAAACAGCCGTTCCAGGCTGGGGCTTTTCGTCCGACTGCCCTGCCAGCCCCAATTTTATTGTTATAACCGAGTTTTGAGGAGATTTGACTATTATGAGGAAGCTTCATGACCAGCAAACGAATCAGAATGACGAGGTTGTTTTCTACAGTAGGAATGACTTACATTATCGTGTTGGAAAGAGCTAAAGCGTTTGATATCGCATAGATAGGAATGTTTTGTTCGAACGAGTGGAAGTGGATATTAGAGGGCCAAGGTGTCGGTGGTTCGAGAGCCACCCAATCGGACGCACGTGTTGTCAACGAGCGACTCAACCAATGATCCTGGCAGCCTTGATGTTGCGATTTGAATGAAACTTGTTGATCATTAGTATCGCAAATTATGGAACAACAGGAGAACGTAACAAGGGAGATAGTGGGGAGAGACTGTCCAATTAAAATGACTCAGGTAACTTTCCTGTGCAACACATTGGGGATTCAGCGAGGTGTTTACAATTTATTAATAACTGCATTCATTTGTAGTTCATTCATAATTCAAAGGTATGAGAATGTGAGGTAGATGCAATTCCCCACAAAGATAATTGGGAGGTAGATAAAATCGGTCTTGTCCGGCTCAATGAGAGTAATGATATTCGGAATGGCGAGGTTAGTGGCCGAGGACGGGCCTTGTCAGCAACGCGCCGCCTCTCAGAAACCTTAGAAATTCCACCCGCCGCCTCCCGGTCTGCCCCCCGTGCGTGACTTCTTTCCCTTCGGTCATTGACGGAAAAAAATCGATCAGGGTTTCCCACCGACCCAGCGCCTGTTATCGCCGCTGATGGCGTGTCGCCAGCTGTTGACGCTACTCCCAGTCAGGGAGGTTTTCTGACTCACGTCAGAATGAATCAAACACGAAATAATATTTTCCGTAGACTGGTGGTGGAGGTCTAACCTTCGGATAATAAACAGTGTCGAAAGCAGTAAAATGCATCCGGCTAGTGGCACGAAATACACCCAACCAATAAGAGCTAACCACCACTTCTATGCTCATCTTGGAATGAATTATTTATAGATCACTTTATCCTAGATGGTAACTGTGATGAATTTAAATTGGCGTATTTCATCACGAGCAGTGTGAGGATATGCCCAGGGGGGTTATGAGCGAATCACCACCTCACGCCTGGGATCTTTTTGGATTGGTTTGGCTGGGGGTTATGAGCGAATCACCACCGCAACACAGCTTCTTTTGTGGGATGCTGCCTAGGAGGTTATGGGCTGACCACCACCATCACTAGGATCTTTTTGGTTTATACCCTGGGGGGTTATGAGCGAATCACCACCTCACGCCTGGGATCTTTTAGGTTGGTTTGGCTGGGGGTTATGGGCGTACCACCACCGCACACAGCATCTTTTAGGAGAGGAGAGAGAGATGAGGTAAGGAGAGAGAGAGAGTAGCCAGCGGCTAGAGGAAGCGTAGAATGAGGAAAAAGAGGCAGGCGCCGGGGTTTTATAGACCCCATTGGCTGTCTCCCTCCATCCCCTAGTTTGTAGGGGATGGTGGGGAATCAGGCTGGGCCTCTACCTCCTGCGTCTTTCGTCCCCACTTCTGCGTGTTTATTTGCGAGATCTAAAGTTGGCGAATACAATGGTTGTGGGTCTGGGAGGAACCACGACAGTAACGTTTTAGGAAATGATTCAAATGATGATAGAAAACAAGTACTGATGACTTACGCTGGGAATAACTGAAATGGATGGAATAAAGTCGTGCTACGGCCGGCTATGAATTTAGTCAAACAATAGCTGACGTATACAGAAATAGTAGAGGGTTATAGATATAGATAAGCAGGCGATAGAAACAGATGAAGCAGCAGATAATAGCTGTGCGCTAATGAAGCCATTCGAACAGTTTTCTGGTTTACAGGTGCATGTTCTGCCCTAACAATAGACGGTGAGATGTCGCTCAATTCAATCAAGTTCTCCTGGCATAACGATTATCCCAAAGTTATAAATATAAGTTATAACTAACAGATTTTTCTTAACACAGGTGTTACACGCTATTTATCAAGTTCTCAAACTGTCCATGCCTCTTTGCACTGTCCACGACAAAATTCCAGTTTTATATTTTGTTCTCAAGTAGTTTTTGGGCCATTTCATGTTTCCATTCAGATTTCTATGGATTATGGTCATGAGCGATTCCACAAAGTGACCTTTTCTTGTACCAATGCATTCTGGTAATTTTGTAAAATGAATAAAAGATATTGAAAAATAAAATTGTATAGAGCATGGCTTTGCTTATTAAAAGCCGTTATTCTCACCAAAATATATTTAATCATTCATTTTCATGATCAAAATTCAAGTTGAAGAGCCAATTTGTCATTCATCTGGCTGTCTCACGTAGTCATTTGCCAGGTTCATGTATAATACATCGACTGTACTGATGGAAATTATTGACAATTTTTTATTCTGTGCCTAGACACCTACAGATACTGAAAATGGGTGATCCAAATTAAAACATAAACTTTGCAAGCTGTACGACCTTAGACAAAGGTTGTCTCCAAGGTTTTGATTCATTCCTTTGGCATTCCATGTTTCCTTCTGTAATTTCCCCTGAAAAAGAGGTAACTCCTTTTTCCGACTACAGTTGACAACTGTGTTTCCCAACTTCATAGCACGTGGTCATTTCACTTCAGTTACAATTGTGGAGGCGCCGAGATCGCATCAGGTGCTGTGAAGCATGTGAGTATTTTTTTTTCATTGTCATTCATTTAAAGTCCAGATGAAACACATTTTATATTAAAATGGCACTTGTGGGGAACAGCAAACTTCTTTTAAAATAATCCGAAGCGCGCTGATAACTAGGCAAAAACTGATATACAATAAATACAGAATTTAAAATAAACTGGTACTCTGTAACTCAAAAAAAAATCTGGTCATATTTTGGTTTTTTGAGTTAGTACCAGTTTACATTTAATTCTGTATTAATTGTATGTAGTTTTCGGCCTAGTTATCAGCGTACCTTGGATTCTTTTAAAAGAAGTTTCCTTTTCCCTACCAGTGCCATTCATCTGGCTGTCATTCATCTGGACATCGGAAATTTTTTGGGACCAGATGAATGGTTTGGGTGGTACTCTAGACAAAGGTTACTAGGTAAAAACCCAGGATTTCTCCAACATAGGTATCAATAATTTCATTAATAAAAATTAATTTAAAAAATACGCTTTTATTTCGTAATGGTCTAAAAAGAATTATATGATTTGTTTTTGCTACCTGGGAACATAAGCGTTTTTCAATACGACAAATAAAAGCGTGGGACTTAAGGAGGATATAAAGTAATTATAATTATATTATTATCTTCCAGACTGAAATATACCCGTATTATGGGCGCCCCACTCTTTTATTTCTAGTCATAAAAAATTTCGATTCTGAAGTACCTAGCAGAAAGAAATTATTTCGTTATTTTTAGACCATTTCGAAATAAAAGCGGCTTTTTGAAAAGTGTTTTGGTTTATTATTCTGTGAACAGTACACCTAGGTAAGTATTCGCTCAGCAAATTTTTTTTTAGATTCAGTGAATAATACACCTAAGTATTCGCTCAGCAAAAAATTTTGATAACACCCCTCAAATTTATTCTTTTACGTTTCCAAGTACATAGATTCCAAAAACGCTGCAAAGTTCAGACAAATTCACATGGGTTTATTTTTCTATTGGTCTTACCTACAGAAATTTTGACTTTTCATTTATTGTTTCTCAGAAATACGAATTAGGCTCCTATTGGTTTTTACAAATTATCTTTGACCATTGACAGTGCCATTTAATGGTCGTGATTCACCTGTTGATACTACTTTTAGTGTTATTATACAAATTTATGGTAATTTCAGACAAAATCCCAGGTTTTTGACCCATAAAAACTGAATTTTGGGAGCTGAACCATCGTTACAACCTCAATTCTTCACTTTTTGGTCAAAATCAACTTCATGTTCTGTCTCCCTGCCCTAAAAAACATGGCTGTAGCAACAGGCTATATTTTTGAGGTTCACTAAAACCTCATAAAACGCTGCTAAGTCCTTGTCACATGGGTTTATTATTCTACTGGACATACCTACAGAAATGTTGGCTATTCATTTATGGTTTCTTATATGTGAAATAGCTTTCTTATGGTTTCCACCAATTTTGGCCCCAACAACAAGAATTACGCGTTTTTTATTTTTTTTTTTTCTCTTCAAATTACTTTGATCATTGAAAGTGCAATTCAATTGTCTTGATACTAATTCTAGTATTATTATACGAATTTATGGTGATTTCAGGCAATTTCCCACGATTTTGCCTCATAGTTACAACCACCATTCTTCACTCTTCTCGCCCTAAAAAACAGGGAAAAATATACCTTGTCGTGGTATCCTCCCGGAATACCAGTCGATGAACGCCACTCTTATCACCCGACTGGCCATTCTACGCTCAAACCTCAAGTCGATGACTTCTCACTCTCTCCTCATACCTCCTTACCTTTCTCGCCTAAAAGAACTTGGAGTGGTGGAACCAGTCTGGTGATAACCGACCTGGTGGAACAGTCTGGGCACATCCCCTAGCGTTTCTAGTGGTGGTAACCTTCCTGGCTTCGCAATAAGTGTAACCTTTCAAACACTAGTTATCCAACCTTAAAACATTCACATCTCAGCCATTCATACCTCAAAAGCTCATTTTACTAAAATACCAAAAAACCATATTTTTACACCCATTTTTTGCCCATAACACCCCTGGGTATATTCCGATCGGACTGAAAAGTTTCCGGACACAACTAGGGCCCAAATGGAGACTATGTGCGAAAGAACGACGATTTTAGACCAAAATTCAACGTAAATTTAAGGCTGAAACTTTGTTGGAACCTATAGCCTATTGCTACAGCCATGTTTTCTAGGGCGGGGAGACAGAACATGAAGTTGTTTTAAACCAAAGGGGGAAGAATTGAGATTGTAACGAAGGTTCAGCTCCCAAAATTCATTTTTGATTAGTTAAAAACCGGGGATAATGTCTGAAATCACCATAAATTTGTATAATAACACTAAAAGTAGTTTTAACAGGTGAATCAAGACAACACACTCAATGATCAAAGATAATCGGTAAAAAAAATCGAGCTAATTTGTTTTTGGGGGCCAAAATTGGTGGAAACCATCAAAAATATCTTGGTATTTCTGTCATTGCATATATAAATGAACAGCCAACATTCATGTCCTAAATGGAACTTTCTGTCTTGATTTTAGGTAAATATAGCCCCCCCCCCCTCCCTAAAGTCGCAGTTATCACTAAAGGAGAAGATGAGGAGGAAGATATTAAAAGAAAAGGGACGCCGATACCTATGCAAGAATTAAGAGTGATCCGACATTATGTATAATGCATTCTTTGTTGGCTCAACTAAGAAGAAACTTGAAATTTGAAATTATGAAATGTTTTTAATTAAACATGGGTTTTTATGATGTTTTACTTCAGTCCTGTGTGGCTGTACTATGATCTTTCTCATTCCTCTGGGTGATGAGTCATTCATCTGGATGCTCCAAAATTTGGATCGGCCATTGTGCCAAAAATAATACGGTCGTGAGCTGCCCGTTAGATACATTATAGGACCTTATTCTGAAAGGAAATTCACCAGGAAAAATCAAATTGGAGTTGGAAATTTTTTTTTTCTAGTTGTTGCGAAAGAGGTCACTTTTTGTGGAATTGCCCTTATACAGTACCTATGCCGCACGTAGGGTGTTTGGGGGGGGGGGGGGGGGGGGGGACGTCATAATAACTGGTAGAGATACGAGTCAGCACTGAGACCTTTCTGAACTAATCTCGTTCCCTGTACGCCTGTCCTTGGTCTCACCAGGTACAAGTTTCCGTAATTCCCTCTCCCGGGGTCCTGAGTGGTAAGCGCTGGGGTGGCGGAGAAGAGTAGTCCGGAGTGCCCTTCTCTCTTGTGCCTGTGGACATATATATATATGTCTCGGTGTCCTCAATTCCCTGCCACGCGCATAATTATGCGAAGAATGGTCATAATGAGCTGAAATTCGGAGGATAGGCGCAGGTTGGACCCTCGATGGTCCCCATTTTAGTTCCGGGGGGGGGGGGGGGGAGGATAGGAGGAGATTGTTGTTTTTCTCGAATTTTTATCATGTAGGATTTTGCTCAACGAAGTCATATCGGCCCTTCTTTTGCCCTTTGTACTGAGTGTTAATAGTGTTGGATTAGTCGTTATTTTACCGCGTACTTACTTATCCTGTACTGAGTTCTCTCGGGGTTCTCCGAATTGAAGTGCCCGTTGGATGCCAGTATCTCCGATTTTTCGACGATCAACACTGTTGTCATTCTTTTCCTCAGCTGGTGTTACTCGAGGTGCTGGGCAACATTTTCGAGGTGAGTCATCACGTAATTAGTATTTGCGCAAGCGCGAGCCTCGATTTGTCCGTGAACGGTCTCCTACCACTTCTGACTGCTTCCCTCACTCTGACCGTGAAGCCCCACTCCAATTTCTCCTATTTTCTGGTGATAGCTTCCCGTTTGCGTGTCAGTTCCCGGCCATAATGAGCTGTAGAAAGTGCAAAGAGACTCTGCTTGATGAAAACAAAATTATTTGCGTCTTCTGTAACGCCCCCCTTCATTTTGGTTGCGCAGGGTTCGCGGAAGAAAATTTCCGCAAATTAAACAAAACTAACAGGGCTAATTGCAAATGTGTGAATTGCAGATCTGGTATGGATAGGCGGGAAGCGCTTATGTTGGAGATAAAGGCTGACACCGGAAAAATTAGATCTGAAATGAAGGAACAGGCTAAAACTACTCGTGATCCGCTAAAATAACCGATCTAGCTGTTAAAGTTGAAACCTGTTTGTCGAATTATGCATCCCTTGACTCTAAGGTTTCAGAAATTAAGCGGGAAATAGACGGAAAGCATGCCGATGTCGAGCCGATCAGGTTGCTCGAGAATTATAATCCCCCACCAGCTTCCACTGCCCCCGGGTCAGCCGGCTCCGCCATTCCGCTCTCACCAACAAATTCACCACGTTTTTAAATGATGGCCGAACTCGAGGATCGACACCGCAGAGCCCCTAATATCATGATTTACGATTTTATGGAGCCAAATTCTTCAGTGCCTAATATTTCGATGATCGAGGAAGATCTGAAAATTTTCAAGGATAATTTGAAAGAGCTTTCTCCAGAACTAGTGGGGTTAGTCCAGCGTCTGTCGCGCGTAGGCATTCGTGTGGAGGGTAAATGCCGTCCCATGAAAGTAACATTCGACTGTCCGCCATCCGCCACGAGGTTCCTGGTGAAAAACTGCTCTTTAAATCCCCCTCTTTTCTCGGCTTCATCCGGTAAAACACCCAAGCAGCGGGAATACCTTGAGCAGCTGAGAGCTGAGCTGAAGAGGTGTGTAAACCCAGTTCACCTGAGTGAGTTGACTCCCAGCAGGTCACTCAGTTCGAAGACAAGTTCAGTGGGAGAAGGTCACCAGTTCACTTTGAAGTGAACGCGCAGGACTTGCGACCTGCTAGGAATTTCTCAGTACGGGCCAACTCTAGCCTCATTTATTAACATTTTTCTGCTGAATTCATAGAATTATCTAAAGAAAGCTTTAGTAAAAAATGTTATTCATATAAATATTTTTTTAAAGCTTACCTAGTAAGGTTAAGTAGGAGAATCAATAAAAGTACTACGACCATTTTCTCAAAAAGAAAAAGAAGGTATATTTTTCAATAACGAAATTAGGAAAATAACAAAAATCACATATTTTTGGGGACTACAAATGAAATACACATCACAGGATAGTTGCTTTATGAAAATGACTTTACAAAAAATGAAATTTCAGTTAGAAAAGTATTAAAAATCACAGAAACCTTCGAGGTCATAATACACAAAGTACCCATATACCTACTCTACAATAACAAATATTAATAATGCAAATTTTTCCACAGATTCTCGTACATACCTACAAATTCACATGTTATGGTTCAAAAATAATATTTTAGACAAATTATCTGAACGCAAACGGCTTCTCTTTTCATTTTTTATGTTGCCTGCTCTAGAAAAAATACGTTCACAAGGAACAGAACTGGCAGGGATACACAATCTTTGAAATGGAATCAAAGTTCACTTTTTTTACTCATGATTCATAAAACACAAAACAAACAAAAATGTCCCGAGTTATTGCACTGGATATGAAAGAACGGAGACTGTGGGATTGACGATTGAGATAAGAGTGAGATAAGGGCGAACTGAACTGTCAAAAGGAACGGCGAACTGGTGACCTGCTCCGGTTGGTGGGATGGAAGGGCCCGAGACTCGGGGGAAACCTTAGTGAACGGCGAACGAGTGAACTGCGAAATTCCCTCGGCAGGTCATTTGGGACCAGTTCACTTGAAAGAGAAGGTCTTTGAGACAAGGTCACTCATGACCGTCACATCTCTAGAGCTGAGGCGCAGGGTGGAGGCTGGGGAGGAAAACCTTACAATTAAATATATTAATCATGAACCTCAAATCGTAACCACAGCCCCTCGTCGTTCCTCTAACAGGCCTTTAAACTAATAAAGCCCAATACTAATAAAGCCCAATACATTCTCAGCATTCTACCAAAACGTAAGTGGTCTTAACACCAAACTGTCTGTCATTCGTCATCAAGCACCACACCTTTCATATGATTTCCTTTTTATCACTGAAACCTGTTTTTTTTTCCAATGTTGCAACTGAGGAGTTAAAGCTCTCACATTATAATGTTTTCCGCACAGATCGTTCATCAAATAATAATCGGCTTCATAAATCATCAGGAGGAGGTGTGTTCATTGGGGTATCTAAAAAGTATCGGTCATTCCGTGTGAGTTCTCCTGATTCGGTGGAACACGTCTTCGTGATACTTCCAGATGCCAGGCTGATACTAGGCTGTATTTATCTACCTGGAGACTAACCGGCTGATCTTCTGGATTTGCATTGCTGTGAACTCGATTCCGTCTCTTCGGCTTATCCAGACTTTTGCTTGGTCCTAGTGGGCGATTATAACCTGCCGGGCATAAATTGGAGTAACCAGTCCCGGGAGGGGTTTTCTGAGAGTCTAAGCGTTAAGGGCAAGCTAGTTTTTGAGGCCATGCAGTTGCATCAGCTTCGACAACACAATCACCTCCACAATTTCTCAGGGAACGTCCTGGATCTTCTCTTAGCCAATGCCGTGGTCATCAGTTCCGGACCAGCTGAGCCCCTTTTACCTGTCGACGACGCCCACCCCCCAATTGAAATTAAGATCTCTGCCCCGTCTTCTCATCATACAACTTTCCCAAATTGCCAGTTCGCTTATAACATAAAAAAAGCAGATTTCAAGGCCATAAATGTATATTTAGCAAGCTGCAACTGGGATGAGATCTTGGGGCGACCGCTAGATGAGGCATTGGAGGGATTCTATGCCACCATTCAACGAGCCATAGACACGTTTGTTCCTAGAACAACATACTTTTCGAGTTCGTTCCCCAAGTGGTTCGACAGTCGAATGATATCGCTCACATACCAAAAGTGGACTGCCCACGCTCGCTGGAAGTCATCTGGATTTTGGGAGGATTATGAACTATTTTCCTGCCTGAGAGCGAAATGCAGGGAGAGATCGGAGAAGCTGTACAAGGACTATCTCCTTGGGGTAGAAAATTCCATTCCCGACGACATCAAGTCCTTCTTGAACTATTTCAACTATAGAGAGGGTGGAAATAGCTTCCCTAACTGCATGTTGTTGGACGACGTTTGTGCTTCTGAGCCCGAGTCCATAGCAGGGCTTTTTGCTGCGCATTTCTCTTCAGTCTTTGAGCCTCCAGCAGTGAATGTACCCTCCTATCCTTTGCAGGATGTGGTATCTTTGGGCTCTCTTCGGATTACGGAGGATGGGGTCGCTCGTGGTCTCGCTGGCCTGGACGTGAGGAAAGGAATGGGCCCGGACGGTGTTCCTGCCATCCTGCTGAAGCAGTGTTCACATTGTTTAACGTCTCCCCTAGCCTTCCTCTTCAACAAATCGCTTGAGACAGGACATTTCCCCTCTAAATGGAAAACTTCCTTTGTGACACCCATACACAAGGCTGGTGACAAGAGCCTCATCAACCACTATCGTCCTGTTTGCTCTTTATCCACAATACCGAAGCTCTTGGAAAAGCTTGTCGTTGAGCAACTCTCCCTCGAGTTCTCTTCATTCATGGCACTCGAGCAGCATGGGTTCCTTCTCGGTCGTTCGACTACCACTAACTTATCGGAGTTTCATGATTTCATCATGGACGGCTTTCAGTGGGGTCTCCAGACCGATGTTATTTCGACGGATTATGCCCAGGCATTTGATAAGTTAACCCATCTCCATCTTCTGTCACTGCTGAATTCCCTGGGTGTCCATGGAACTTTTCTGGAGTGGATGCAGAGCTACCTGTGTGGCTGTCAGCTTATCGTTCGTGTCCGAGGTGCTGTATCTTCTGGGATCCCACACGGCAGCCATCTGGGACCTCTCTGCTTCCTTTTGATGATTAATGGTGTGGTTAGGATCTTCGAACCTCGTATACGGTGCCTGCTTTTTGTGGATGACCTGAAGATTTTCTGCCGGGTCGAGTCTTCATCGGACTGTGGGGCTTTGCAGAGTGCGGTGGGTCGGCTGGAGGAGTGGTGCGACTCAAATCACCTATACTTGAATCCTGCAAAATGCTCGGTGGTTACCTTTCATCCCGGGACTAGGCCGGTGGTCTCCAACTATATTTTCGGTGGTGCTCCTCTGCGAAGGTCGGATGATATGATCGACTTGGGAGTGCTCTGCGATGGCCGGTTGAGCTTTTCCCAGCACATCGAGGTGGTTGGGAGTAGAGCCATGCGCACTCTCGATTTCCTGAAAAGGAATACTAGAGAGTTCACGAGCATTCCCGCTATAGTCACGCAGTATAAGACACTGGTTCTCCCTATCCTCGAATATGCGTCAATTGTCTGGTCAACCATGTATGCTGTGCACAAATACCGCCTTGAAAGAGTGCAAAATAAATTCCTATGCTATGTGGCTTTCAAGTTGGGTATCCCGTCAGCCGATATTGATTACGATTTGTTGCAGCGGAAGTGTCATTTGGATACCCTCGAAAGTAGGAGATGCTCGGCAGATCTCGCACTGCTCCACAGGGTCTTGAACAACACCATTGACTGCCCGCCGCTTCTCTCCAAGTTTTGTATTTCTGCTCCTCGCATCGCCTCACGCTCACCAATGTTGTTCCACGTCCGTTTCTCCCCAACCAACTATGTGAAGAGCCAACCCCTTCGTCAGCTCCCTCGGACTGCCAATTTATTTCTCTCCATTAACCCCGAATTCGACTTCTTCCATTCCTCACTCTCTTCCTTAAAGACTTTGTTATCTTCCTCCCCCATCAGTTATTCATGACATGTTTTAGTTTTTTTTCAAGTTCTTTTTTGTATTATTTACTTATTTTAGTATATTTTTCACTCCTCTTGAATGTTGTTATGTAATTGGGCTCGCCCGTGAAATAAATAAATAAATAAATTTTGAAACGTCAGTACCTGCCCACTTAATTTACTATATCTACGAAATTTTACACTAAAAAAACGTAGTTTTTGAGAAATTTTGTAATAATAATTTAGGTTGCAAATCCCGTACAAGAAATGAGGTGGTTTTTTCTTTATACTCGTCGAAATCAAATGTGCTACTGTAAGTAACTGGAAATCCATGAGCTCTTCTAATGTTACAGCCTGAAATCGTGAAGGAGTCACCCCAATTTTTCCGGATCGACATTGACGATAATATTGGATTATGAGATAGATAGGAAGACAAGCTGTATCCTGTGCTTGTTTCATACTTCTCCAAAGCACGAGTTTCACTGATTCACTCTTATCACGGGTTAGCGAGGTTTATATAACACGTTTTATCAGTATACCTACTATTCGTCAGTCGAAACATGTAGCAATGAGAAGGTTGCGGTAGAGTTCCTCGATAAACTGTGGATGAAACATTTTTTAAAGTTGTTTTATCAATCTTGTTGTGTATCAATAATTGTTGATGTGAAATATGAATTCTGAATCGGATAAGAAATCAACAAAAGATGTTCAGCGATGGTTTCTGTGGTGATCGGCTGCTCCCTAAGTGTAGGTTTATACTGCGACGTTTTGTCGCGACGTTTTTTTACCGTCGCGACACTTTGTCGCGGGGACAAAAAGAAACCAATGGAGCCGTTTATAGTGCGACGGTAGCGTTCGGCGACAGACGTCGTGTCGCGCGACACAAAAAAAGTGTCGCCGCATGCTGGCGGACGGGCGACTGTCGCCCCGCCCCGACGGCAGTCGTCAACCCCTCCGAACACATTGAACCTTATGGCAGTGTTGTTCTTGCAACGGTAGCGGAAGGTTATCGCGCGTTTTTTTTTCCAACTCATATTATGACGGACCAAGACAAACTGATCCAGCTCGTTGAGCTGCATCCTGTTCTCTGGGATCAGTCGCTGGAAGGGTTCAAGGACCGGGATGAGAAGGAAATAGCGTGGAAGGAGGTCGCCGTGGACATGGACGAGAATTGGGACGTGTTAAGTTGGTTGTTTCTTTCTTGATGAACGGCCTCACCACGCTCAGCAGTTCATCGAAGGAACTCAGTGACATTCGGAAATAGTTTAAAAACTTGTCTTGGTACTTCCTGATTTTATTATAAAATTTGTGAAACTTTTCGTGGTGAGCGCTTTCGTTGAAGGGGTGAACGGTCCACCTTCGCCGCTCTCTGCCCTCACTTAACAGTCTCCCTCTGCTTCCAGTACTCCAACTAGCAAACTTCTGTTCATGATGGGGGTAGACCAACGACTGAGCTCAGACAGAACAGAAGTGAGTAACAGTGGGGATGGGGGGTCGAAAACGTCGCGACAAACGCCGCAGTATAAACGCGAGACACCGACGTTTTTTTACAGTCGGGCGACAGCGTTTTTACAGCCGCGACAAAAAACGTCGCAGTATAAACCTACACTAACACTATGTAAATAGCGTCGCTTGCATTATAAGCCGCGTCTATCGGCTTCCCAGAGCGGGGTTCCCCTACCCCTCTCTGGGGATGTATCAAGGGGTATAAAAGAAGCTGTGAACTGCCAATAAATTGTCATTTGACCACACAAACCGACTCAAGTAGTCTCGTGTATTTATTTCTACTTATAGCTCCCGCTGGATCATCACACTGGTCACCCCGACGTAGAACACGCACCTTCACCTTCGCATCGGCTTCTCGCCTACTACGATCGCCGGCGAGGCGGTGGCGCCCGACGACGAACACGCAACCTTCACCGGCTTCCGGCCTTCTGCGAACAGCGTCCCGCCTTCTCGCTTCCAGCGACGGCTCAACACGCACCTTCGCCCCGGCCTTCTGCGAATGCAACACCGCCTTCTCGCCTCCTGCGACCGTCTCTTCGCCCCGGCCTTCTGCGAACGCAACACCGGCGATGTTAATACACCTCTCGCCCCGGCTTCTCGCCTCCTGCGATCGACAGCGAACCGCCTACGCCCACCACTCGTCAGATCCACGACCAACCAGCTATCGTCTCTCCAGCGAACCAACCAGAGAACATCTCGCCGTTTCCGCTGCCTACTTAACGAGAGCGACCATCAACGGAGCATTCATTCCTCGGATTCACACCTTCAGGAACATCAAAGAAGAAAATGGAGACCAGAGCTACGAAGACACCGGAACCGCCTCATACCCTTCTCCCTCCTCCTCGTGTGGCTACCGTCAACGAGGAGTTGCAAGTGATCCAGCACCACCGACAACCGCGGCCTTCAACGCAGCCTCTCAATAGGACCACCGTCTACAAAGACCTTCCAGTTGCTTCGAGAGATATCGAGGAAACAGTTTACACACGTAAAATTACTACTTGATACTCTAACAAACTTGATACTCTACCCGAGCGAAGTCGAGAGAGCTGTAACACTGGCACCGACTCAGCGCCCCGGCCGTACTTACCTACAGCTCTACAGCGCCTGGTCTTCCGTCACAAACACGGCCTATCACACCCTGGGACACAGGCCTCTCCCGACACCGTCTTCACTGGGACCCAGGCACAGCCGTTACTCCAGGTGCGGCCAACGTCACCTGCTCCGGCACCTCCTGCCTCGCCATTCAAGCCGCCTCGGAAGATCACCTCTTCCAGCCGCCCGTTCCAGCGCTCCCCGAGACATCGCCCTCGACGCTTCCAGCTGGACCGCATCCGAGCACGTTCACGCATCCCACACCGCAGCCGCCGCTAACACACGACGGCGAGACACCACGAACTCCTCAAGCCACCCACCTACACGGCAACTACACAGCTCACACGCAGCCTCTTTCACCAACACCGACGCCTCATCAACAAGATTCATCGTCATTTACATAATTGCAGTATTTAACTTCAATTCTGGGGGGAGCAGTGTGGTGATCGGCTGCTCCCTAACACTATGTAAATAGCGTCGCTTGCATTATAAGCCGCGTCTAACGGCTTCCCAGAGCGGGGTTCCCTACCCCTCTCTGGGGATGTATCAAGGAGTATAAAAGAAGCTGTGAACTGCCAATAAATTGTCATTTGACCACACAAACCGACTCAAGAAGTCTCGTGTATTTATTTCTACTTATAGCTCCCGCTGGATCATCACAGTTTCAGAGAAAGCAGTTTGTTAGGCTCTTCGATTTGGAAATTGCTTCTTTGATGATAGAGATTCATTGTACTCTCTGCTGGAACAGGTCACCCTGACAACGGCCAGTCGTCTTGGAGACATTACTAGCAAGTATAACGTACGTTTTCAAGTTTGGCGTCAAAAACACATTCAGAGTTATGCGATAATTAGTAGAAGTTGATTGTCACGGTGTCAGAGGCAGGTGGAGTGGATCTGCTCTACGAGAAAATGACAAGTAGTGGGGGGGAGCAAACTAAAATTGTAAAGGGCCAATTTTTAGGACTAGATACAGTCTGAAGTAGACCATTGCATATTATGAAGGTATCCATTTTATTTCAAGATAAAACATTTGAGTCCGCTAACACAAAGTTAAATTAATAATATTAGCGAAGATATCTATGTATATATTCCTTCGAATGGCAGCAATCGTGATCCTGGAATGGAGTGCAGATAGGTCCATATAGTAGGCTCATTTCAAATTTTCCCAATGGAAGGTTTCGTGAGGCCTGAAAATGTATGATACCATTGTAGTATCTTTGTTGGAAGAAAACTCTCATGAGGGACCAGAAAGGGGACACCAGTTATAATTCCAAGTGAAGTGGTTGGCCTACTTGGCCGAACGTTTCAACGCTGAAAGGAAGAGGAAGAAAAATGTTCACGGAATTTAATTGTGTCCGTGAATTTGATATTTGGTGGCGACGCTAATCGACGTTTCGACCAGTGATCGAGTTTTCTTCCACACGATAGAAGCAGCTTGTGCAAACATGGAATTTCCGACACACTCCGGTTCTACTTAGCATATTTCGCTGAAATTTCAGGGGATCACGCACATCGTGTCAATGACGACTACCTCTGAATTTCATTATGATAGGAATAATAGTAGCATATATACACATGCACAAACAACTACAATATTATAAAGCGATCGATTTCCGACCAGTTTCTTGAAATTTTCAAGAACATGCAAGGTCGGCCCCTGGCGGGTTCCACCGCAAATTACGAAGTCGTTGGAGAAATACTAGTAGGTATTATCCCCGGATATGTTTGACCGATTTTAATGAAATTTTCATAACCCATTCAGTATTGAGTGTTGTGGTAGAGCTCAGATTCCTCAACGATTTAATGAACCAAAGTAACGATGTGTGGAACCTCTATGTGTGGAACTTGGCAAACTTTTTTTTCCAGATATTTGGCCCAATTTTATTCACATATTGATTCGGCAGATATTATTCAACATATCAGTCCTATCGTTTAGGGTTAAACAGACTAGATTTAATAGGTCTGGGATACGCTTTTAGTCGGGGAAATTGGCTATTTAACCGATGGAAACCCCTCTCCTTTATTCTGTGAGCAGTTGATTATTCTGCACCCTACTGTTGCACAAGCTTTCCATATCCATTCCGTTTCATTTCGCATATGTGGGAAACGCCCCGTCAGTAGAAACGAATAAGAACTCATTCCGAGTTTATCAGTGGGAAAGGAGAACATAAGCGACTCACGGAGAGACCTCATGTGGGTCATTTGAAGTGATAGGGTGACCAAGCATTTTTAGGCTCGGCCCCTCAGAAGTGGCCGAGACCCTGTTTTCGTTTTTATACTTTTAACCCATTGTGTCCCGGTGATGCCGTACGGCACAGAAAATTCAGGTTCGTTCATGCATTGGCAGCTCATTATTCTCGCAACTAATCGAGCCGATTCATGTTTTATCGTGTTCCTGGGATGTTTATCATTGCTTGAGAAAAGGGGACCCTTCTCTCAGTGTAATTCCAGCATTCAGACGAGCCATCAATCATGGACCAGTATTTTTATGTCGACCAACTCCAAGCTTTACTGGCGTAAGTACCTTACTCCCTTCACTTATTTCATTATTCCTGTTTCATCGAACAACTGGCATGTGTGGGCATTGATATATATCATTTTGTCAATATTTCATTCATTTCTGGTGTGCGTGAATGATCACTTCGTAAATTTGTGCCATATGGCATCACCGGGACTCACAGGGCACGGGTTTTTTCAGGCCCGGTCTCTCCGTCCAGGATGCTCTAGAACTACTCAGGGAAGATGATATCGGTGACCAACGGCCTGAGATGGTGTATATGGTGCCTCCTTCACCTACTGTGATGACTGATGAAGAATCAGGAGACGAAGAAGAAGATGGTGACATCAGTCATCTCCCAGGGAGACAACTTCTTGCACCAGCAGAAGTAGTTTTCAACAGTGAACTCCGGACGCATGGGGACTTGGAGGAGGAAGTTCCCGAGGTTCTTTCGGGACCATTCAATAGTGCCGGATCAAGTTGTCCAGGTAATAATACTCCTATCACATTCAACTCGTGTGATGCAGTTTGCAATGAATGGATACGCAAGAGGCTCGCAAAAGGGAAGCCGAATCCTGTTTTCATTGAAGGCGATTTCGAAGCGAAAAAAAATCGTATTTTCCCTCCCTCCGAACCATCATGCCCACCTGATTCTCCTACAGAGATGTTCGAAAGGTTTTTCGCCGACGAAATTTTCGAATATATTACTGCACAAACAAATGAATATGCCATTTTTCGTAACTTCGATTCACCACATATCACAAAGGAAGAAATCAAATGTTTTTTTGGTTTGATGATTTTCAGTGGGTACGCACCTGTTCCCTCAATGCGTCTATATTGGGATTCCCTAGATGATTTAAAAAGTGACCTGGTGTCTAATGCAATGAGGCGAAACAGAATGTATACAATTAAAAAGTTTATTCATTTTGCTGATAATGGGAAACTTGATCCTCATGACAAAATTTGGAAACTGCGCCCTTTGATGAACAAAATAAGAGATAAGTGCATTGAAAACCTGGTACCCACTGAGTATATGAACTATGATGAGAGCATGGTCAAGTTTTTTGGGAGGCACCACATGAAACAGTTTTTGCCTGGAAAACCTATCCGTTTCGGTTACAAGATGTGGTGCCTCAATTGTAGCGATGGATATTTGGTCAACTTTGATCTGTACCAAGGTCTTGATCCGAAAATTCCTGATCAATACAACCAACTTTTTGGAAAGTGCTCAGCTCCATTTGTCTTTATGCTAAATCAGCTCCCACCCAGAGTTCAGAAACTGCCGATTGATTTCTTTTTTGACAATCTCTTCAGTGGGCCAAACCTGTTCAGGTATTTGAAAGAACGGGGTTATTCCGCTACTGGCACAATTCGCGAAAATCGCATTCCAAAGAGTCGTAAGACTAGCAAAAAGAGACGAGGAAATCAAGGAGCTAAGCAAAATTCTAGATCCCTACCTGAAAAGAAACCTTTTGGCAAGGAGCCGAGAGGCACATATGTGTCCGTTTTGGAAAAAAGAGATGGACTCATTTTTATTCGTTGGCGGGACAATGGGGTTGTGACGATTGCGTCAACAGATTTTGGAGTGCAACCAATAACTCATATTTCAAGATATTCAAGAGAAAGGAAGAGAAATATAAAATGCCCCCGCCCGTCTGCAATAGCTGTTTACAACAAGGGAATGGGGGGAACAGATCAAATGGATGCGAATATTGGAGCATACAGGATTGCCATGAGATCAAAAAAATTTTACTGGCCTATTTTTACGTGGCTCGTGGATGCAGCAGTGCAGAACGCATGGCTTGCTTACCGTAAAACCAATCCCATCAGCCAATTGAATTTCCGCCGTCACATCGCCACTCAGTATCTTACGACGTATGCCACCCCCAAAAGTCGCCCTGGGCCAACTGCCTCTCTCGCCTCCCGGGTCAACTTGGGTGTGCGTTATGACAGAATTGACCATTATGCCTCCAGGACTCCAAAAAACAAGAGGATGAGGTGTGCATTGGAGATGTGCGTCTCTCAGACGCGCATGATGTGCCAAAAATGCAACGTGGGATTATGTTTGGATTGTTTTGTGATTTACCATACTGAGTAACTCGTCTGAATTACTAAATGAGTCGTTTGTGATTACTTATACAATGTTCCCTTTTGATATATAATAAAGTTTATTTGCGTTTACGAAGAGTGTAACTGCCTTTCAGACTTCCCCAAAACCCCGTACCGTATGAGTCCCGGTGATGCCATATGGCACACCAACAAAACTGGAGGTATCGAAACATGTAGAAAGCCTAGATTATTTTCACTATTTTTCCCTAAATATAGAGAGTATGTAGACAAGATTTACGAGGTTTCACGTGAAAATTCGAGAAAAAAAAAGTTCTGGGACATAATGGGTTAAGACAATTTTCATTATTTTTTGAGGGGAAAAGCCCATTTTTACCATGCCGAAAACAAATCCATCGAAAAAAGGGAAATTTCATTCCTTCAGGTAGGTACCTAGTTGAATTTGGGTTTGTGTGTGTGTGTCTGTGTGTGTGTGTGTGTGTGTGTGTGTGTGTGTGTGTGTGTGTGTGTGTGTGTGTGTGTGTGTGTGTGTGTGTGTGTGTGTGTGTGTGTGTGTGTGTGTGTGTGAGTGTGTGTGTGTGTGTGTGTGTGTGTGTGTGTGTGTGTGTGTGTGTGTGTGTGTGTGTGTGTGTGTGTGTGTGTGTGTGTGTGTGTGTGTGTGTGTGTGTGGGTGCGTGTAGGTGCGTGCGTGCGAGTGCGTGTGTGCACACGCATTTCTGAGAACCACCATAACTCACGACCAAAGTGGCTCGGATTCTGAAGGTGGTTCGAGGTTAGGTGAGAGTTTGTTCTACATGAATTTCATAGCATTCGGGTCAATAGTAGAGAATGCGCATGCGCAAACTTGTAAAACGTCGAACTCGCATAACTCACAACCCAGTGGTCCAAATTGACTCAAATTTTGATGGTAGTTCAGGGTTAGGTTCTAGCTGGTCCCATATGAATTTGTCGCATTTGTATCAGTAGTAGCGACTGCGCACGCGCAAACGTGAGAACCATTGATCCGCCATAACCCACAACCCAAAGGTCCAAACAAACCATCTTTGTTTAATTTGGTCCAATAGTATTTTGTGTTCTATGTATGTATTCAGATCATAGTTCAAACCTTGTTAATACGGGAAATGTTGCTTCATAATTTCTCCAATGGCTGGGATTGTTACGAGTCATTGAAAAAATCCTCTCTTTCAACTATCCTAGATAATATCCTACAAAATAGTGGTTGTTATGAACACGGACAACTAATTCCACCCATAGTACCAAGGCCGAGCCATGTGATCCATGGATTACTCCAGACTCTAGACCATAGTTTTTATTAGGTGCTGGCTTCATAAGGAGTCGGTCCCTTTTGAATTATCCTTCCTTGGGTATCAGTTACAGTCCCCAACTGACTGCAGCGTTTCTATATTTCTACCCTGAGGTTTATTTTTCCTTTGGAATGGTACTGATTTCAACCGGATATTTCTGAGCAAATATTCGGCGTGCAAATTCATCAAGAAGGTTTCACTTGCTATCGCCAAATTAGCTCAACAGTTTATTACCTCGCCAACTGCTAAAACGATGTTTGCACGACTTGCATTTTACCGAAATGCAAGGGCCGGAGCTATAATTCGGCCCACTGATCGCGCAATCAAAAGGCAATAACCAAGTGGACCAAACGCAGAACACTTCCACAACAGGAAAGTAATATGTTTCGTCGACCGTTCAAACTGTTCCATCAGCTGTTTTGAAAATCCTGGGTATTGTGGCCTCGTGGAAATCACATGACCATATTATTTTCAACAATGGGCTATTTTCGTGGATTACAAAAAATTCTCCTTTTTTTGGCCAAATTCTGTTCAGTAATGTAAATTAGCACTTATTGACTACATAATGAGGTGTTCATTTCGGAAAGCCTTGGCAGAAAACGTGTGTGAAATTTGAATTTCTGAGTTCCCACTAGAAATTACGTATCAAGTAAATCGATGAGTACTTCAACTCAAATCCCGCTTACAGCGCTAATCCATAATCCATCTTTTAAACGATGTGGAGAACCGCAATTGATGTATGGATGGAACCGCAAGTTATAAATAAATTTAAAAAACGTCCTCAAATTCAAATCGAGGGGAGGTTCACGAAGTTCGCGGCAAACGTTGCCATGAAGATTCCATTTCTAACGTTGGGTTGTTGGCAGCATTGAGAACCTTCGCTTCGCCTCCTTGACCCAACAGCCAGTCATATGTAAAATAGACCTGATACGTCATTGTTTGCATCATTTTTACTTTCAATCGCGCTTATTTAAAAACTGACGCCTATTTCTGGCATCGGAATTCAAACTATCATTTTTACATGGGTTCTGAATATTGTTTTTCAATAAATAACAATTTGACGAAAGTCCCCATTCTTTGATCTAACAAAGATATTTGACCTTTCGCGGTCCAACTCCAGCCAGACACCGGCAAAAACAATTCGTTTACCAGGTCTAGCAAGTTTCAGGGATGAATGTCCGCGTGGTCCACTGCCAAGCCGGGACCGGCAAACAGTTTCATCGCTCAATCGTTCAACCTCTGTCTCTCACAGGCTATCATTTTCTGTTCCATCAGTCCTTTGCCCAGGGATTTGTGTAAGATCCCACGAGATTTACGAGATCATTTCTGTGATGAATTTAAAATTTGCATCACGGTGGTGTGAGGGAAATTGCCCAGGCGGTTATGAGCGAATCACCACCGACATCTGGGATCTTTTGGAGAGGTAGAATTTTGGAGGTGAGTGGTAGAATTTGCCTAGGCGGTTATGAGCGAATCACCACCGACATCTAGGATCTTTTGGAGGAGAGGTGTCCAGGCGGTTATGAGCGAATCACCACCGACATCTGGAATCTTTTGGAGGAGGAGGTTTTGCCTAGGCGGTTATGGGCTGACCACCACCGACATCTAGGATCTTTTAAGAGAGGAGGAGAGAGAGCAAGGTAGAGGAGAGAAGAGAGAGCTGGTTAGAGGAAGTGTCGAATGAATCTAAAGTCGCAGGATCCAGGGTTTTATAGGAAAAGGAGGCCTCTCCCTCCAACCCCCTGTTAGGGGTTGGTGGTGGGGCTCCAGGCTGCGTACCCTGGGTTCTGTGGCTTGTCTCCCCACTCGTTTCGTTTATTGACGGAACTAACTTTTGTGTTTGAATATTGGTGAGAACTTAAGTTTACTAGAGGAGTGTTCCCGGGAGGGACTCACGACAATTTCGATACCAAATCGTTTCTGAAACTCCCGCCAGAGAATGCGCTATGATCGCACCCTGAAGCTTATGATGTCGGCTAATGGTTTGTGTGTTTCAAAAATAAGCGATATTTTTTTAAATTAGGGTTACTGAAAGTAAAAATGCGGCAAGAAATGGCGTATACGGTCTATTCACATCTGATTGGCTGTTGGCCAAGGAGGTGGAGCGAATCTTCGGAGGCGAAGGTTCCCACTGCTGCCAGTAAACCAACATTTGAAATAGCAAACCTTCTTGACAACCTTCAAGAACCTTTGCTGTGACTTTTCGTGAACCTCCCCTCGGTTTGATTTTGCGGACATGTTTTCTTTAAATTTATCTATAAATTTGTGGTTCCATCCAACCATTCATTGCGGTAGATAGTTTAAAGTGATGCACTAGCGCTCCAAGCGGGATTTATGTTGAACCACTCGGCGATTTACCTCATACTTAGGTATTAATTTCTAGTGGGAACTCAGAAATCCAGATTTCACACTCGTTTTCTGCCCATACTTTCCTACATAAACACTTCATTAAGTGGTAAGTAAGTGTTAATTCCCGTTATTGAACAGAATCTGGCAAAAAAATGGGATTTCTGACCCACGAAATTGCCCACTGTTTTTGCCGGTCGGCAAAGGACCGTGTGGACACCCTGTTTAATATTTGCCGGTCCGCAAAGGGCTGAACAACGATTTTCCAGGTCCCTTTTTTGGGCGGACAGTGGGTGGTACCTATAATTATACAGCAAATCTCGTTCCGGCTTAAGACGCTGTTTTCCGCCGGTCCCGGGCCTATCCCAGCCAATGTTAAAACCATCTGTTGAGTCGCTTTTGTTCTATCTTTTCGGATAAGTCGCTCTTTTGCGGAGGTTGAGGCCCGAAATTTCGTTGGCGTTTATTGGAGTGGTTTCAACAAGCACGCAGTTTAAATTATTCAGTGAACGGAAGCGTCGTCACCTCGTAACCAGCAGCATTCGGACTTTGGATGAAATAGTCGCTAATGCAACCGTTGTGGATTCTGTTGGCGATAAGTTGATAGGTCGATCTAAAGGTAGGTATCCACTTGTATCAACCTTCCGTATCGTAACACCGTTCCGTAACAAAAATCAATTAAAAACGTGATACGCACCTGTTCGGGATCGGGTTCGGGGCGGATCGCTCCGTTGGCGGTTTTCCCCCGTCGCATCAAAGGAATGATACGATACGAGTTTCGGATAGTGGTGACGGGGTGGAGCAACATCAGTCGAGACCCCCTCCCGTCGACTCTTTAAAAACACGCATTTGTTTCGAAATGGATGAGTTTTGACGGTAACGATGTTGAATGGTGGCACCATAAATGTACTTAATACCTCTTTCATAGCATACGAGACAGTCTGAAACCGGAGAATATTCCAAAATCCATGATCAACGATAGGTAGGTACGCAACACATAAATCCGTGTGGCGCCGCTCCCTGATGTCAGTCTGGCACCACGTAGCCTGCCCGTGAGGCGTCGGGAATGTAAATGGACATTTTTGAAGTCCGTAGACGATTAACTCTGAATTTCAAGGTAAAGACCCAAAATTACCTCTGAATTTCAAGATAAAGACTATTATTTATTAACCCTGAATTTCAAGGTAAAGACCCAAACTTTGATCAAGATTATGCTGTGACACGGTTTTTGACGCCACGGCACAGTTTCCTGGCGCCATTTTAATGCCGAACGGTGGCACCAAAATGTGCAAGAGAAGAATGACGTGAAAGTTGGGTACCTACCTATTTGCATAAGAGGTATTCTGGTCCGTAAACTTTTTTTTATAGAGCCCACTGACTTGCTGAAATGCCATGTCTGCCATGAGACCAGTCCCACCGTACGATTCGCGGTTCCGCCAAACATTCAGCATCCACCAACGAGGTGGTTTGCGGGTCTGTTTTTCTTTTGTTAACAAGTGGATAAAAATGTACGAAGCAGCGACTTGTTGCAACGAGGACATTTTCACGGCTGATCGGATCGCTCCGAGTTGATACGGAACGCAGTGATGATACAGGTGATTTTTATCGTTTGATACGATACGGTGTTACGGTACGGAAGGTTGATACAAGTGGATACCTACCTTTAGGAGGGCTAGAAACTTGCTGTGTGGGAGAGAAGGTACATGTTGTATAAGCAGGAGAAAAAATTCAACTCTAGGCACATAAGTAACAGGTGAAGAATGTAGTCTTTTTCCTCTCTATTACATAAAGGGCAGTGGTTTTTGGTCAAGTTTTATGACTAGGTCAACTCCAAACAATATTAATAATATCTGCCTGTAGGTCGCTAACAGCGCTGTAGTGCCCCTGCTATCAGACGGGTTAGATGTATTGGCCATTTCTCCAGGAGGTAAGGTCGGGGCCCATACCCACCCCTCCAGACAGCACTAGGTTACCTAAATTAAACATTATGCAATAAACTCAGGTTTCAAGCACTCAGGGTGTTTTCTACATTTCCCGTATAAGACGCTCATTTGAGCTGGTCCCTTGAAGACCGTCTTAAGCGAGTTTTACTGCAATACAGATGAAGGCAAATTGGAAGACAGAAGACAATCATGGCCCACAAACATGTTCACTGCTCATTATTCGAGGAAGATAGAGCTCAGCTGAGTCTGCTCAAAGATCACGGTCTCAAGGAATTCCTCAGAAACTCATCAAACGCAGATCATAATATTAACTTACCAAATTCATGTAAGGTGCAGGGATCGTATAGAAGTGAAGAAGATATTTGTGATTGATTTAAAAACGATTGAATTGATTTTTTTTTTTACTTATATAGGTATTTATTTACAATAATGAACGGAACAACGGTGCCAATAACATAATTGTTTGGAGAATATAATAGATTGTCATCGCAGGGCTATGAATATGAGTATCATAGTGATAATGGTGTGATGAGGTGAGGTATGATGATCTTGTTGAGTATTTGAAAACTTGGGAGATGTACATGAGTATTCTGTTTGGTAGAGCTGGGAGTTAGGCCAGTAGCTGTGGTGGTTCACATCATCGATACAGGCTGCGAGCTGTGGATTTGAGAATGGCCTGGGAGCACGTGAGCAAGCCGAGATTCACGCTGTCAACCAAGGCATTTTTGCCTCTCTGGGTAGACGAAGCATGGGAAGATGAAACCATAGATATATATGCCTATTGTATATGGGCCATTCCACCGAAAGGGGCAGAAGTGCTTTCCAAGCAATTTGTGGCAATCCATCAATGATTTTGAAGCTGAAAATCGTTTCAAATATCGTTCCAATAAACATTGTCTGAATTGGTCTAAATGTCTAAATCTACGATAAAATATTCCCTTCATGTATAAAATAAGTTAAATAAGGCGATTTGTCATGGACCTGTCCTGTCCAGGCGCGACCTTTCCAACTTTGACTTTGTTTTGAAGGTCATTCCCATGAAACATCAAGAATTTTTTTTCTTAAGTCGATCAGAGTACTTCCTCAGATAGATGAACGATGGTTGATATAATTTTAGAGCCAAAGGGTTATATTATTTCGGGAAAAACAGGAGTGTCCAGAGCTGAGCCATCACCGCCCTGTCCGGTATGGGTTTTCGAATTTTCACGGTCACAGCAAGTTTCCCGCAATTTCTTTTTCCCGCCCTTTTCTACTACCAAAATCACCGACTACCAACATGATTCAGTTGGCCCGCCGACGCGAGCGAGTACAGGCATCAGCCGGAACGTTGTTGTTGTGTTTGTTTCTCTGTTGGTTTGTGACTTACTGCAGGCCGCAGTAAGTTGGTAATTGGGTCAATCGACCTGACATTTTGGGGTAGACTCCTTGGGTACCTGGGGGAGAGCTGCAAGTATACATTTTGACATTGGAATATTATAGGGTCTCTTGACGAGAAATTTGAAGATTGGCATACTAGGCTCTTTAAATAGTCTGTGAAGTCTTTGAAAACTTCAAATTTCACGTTCTCCTCGGTTTCTATGGGGTTTGGCTTGCTTAATCTAATGCCATTGCCCTTTCTTTCAATCGTAATTAATTATTTCGCTAAAATGCGCTGGGAAAAGTCATGAAGTTTTTTATTCTCGCAGAACATTTATATCTTAACTGAAACGGAATTGTGTTTTTTCAGGACAGATAGCTCCAAAGAAAAAGAAAATTAGTGCCGAAGAGCGAAAAATTCAGAAGAGGAATGCGGAAAAACTTAGATACGCCAAGTTGAAAAGTGATCCTGTCAAAGCTGAGGAAATTAGGATCAAGAATCTGGAGAGAAAAAAAGGAAGAGGAAAGAGGAAGGTAAAGATAGGCCAATTAGTGCAATGACGCAGAGGGAAAAACGTGCGACGGAAACGGTGCAGAGAAACTTCCAGGAATTACAGACTGAAGAAGAAGAACAAAATTCAAGATATGAGGGAGAAAGAGACGGCGGGAGGTATGGATTTAGCTGGGCCATCTCGGTTGCAAGGAAAACCCGTAGCCTACCAAATCGCATCAGAGGAAAAAAGAAAAAGACGAAACTGCAACTTAAAAAGAAGATGGACTGCATGAGAAAGAAGCATGAGATAGAAAGAGACAAGCTTTGAAGGGAAAACATTCTGTAGCGTCATCGCCCTGTCGTGGCATCATTGCCCTGTCCATGTACTATTTTATTTATTTACTAGCCTGACCGCTCGCTTCGCTCGCTATCCGAGATTTGCTGTACGCAGTATCGTGGAACCAACAAATGACGGAAAAATCCCATAGCCTACCGGGTATTTGTGCCCAATTTTATCAACATCCGTCAAGCCATTCAGGAGTTGACCATGGTCGACCATATTTCCGCTATGGTCAGGGAATTAAAAATGCGCCTACGTTCAACTTAGGAGGCTACCGGATATTGCTGCCAAATTTGGTCGATATCCGTTGAGTAATTCGGGATTCGACCATGGAGGGGCCCATGGATGCGCTATGGTCGACCGCGGGGGTAGTCCGAAGGGTCGATCGTAGATAGAATTTCACGTAGATTACGAATACGCGATAAAAAATAGGGGTTACCATTTCAATTAACGAAGTTGACCATGGTCGACCATAGTTCCGCTATGGTCAGGGAATTAAAAATGCGACGTTGCACAACTTGGGAGCCTACTGGATATTCGTGCCAAATTTGGTCGATATCCGTTGAGCAATTCGGGATTCGACCATGGAGGGGCCCATGGATGCGCTATGGTCGACCGCGGGGGTAGTCCGAAGGGTCGATCGTAGATAGAATTTCACGTAGATTACGAATACGCGATAAAAAATAGGGGTTACCATTTCAATCAACGAAGTTGACCATGGTCGACCATAGTTCCGCTATGGTCAGGGAATTAAAAATGCGACGTTGCACAACTTGGGAGCCTACTGGATATTCGTGCCAAATTTGGTCGATACCCGTTGAGCAATTCGGGATTCGACCATGGAGGGGCCCATGGATGCGCTATGGTCGACCGCGGGGGTAGTCCGAAGGGTCGATCGTAGATAGAATTTCACGTAGATTACGAATACGCGATAAAAAATAGGGGTTACCATTTCAATTAACGAAGTTGACCATGGTCGACCATAGTTCCGCTATGGTCAGGGAATTAAAAATGCGACGTTGCACAACTTGGGAGCCTACTGGATATTCGTGCCAAATTTGGTCGATATCCGTCAAGCCATTCAGGAGTTGACCATGGTCGACCATAGTTCCGCTATGGTCAGGGAATTAAACAAAAAATCAGTCATGCAGCATGACTTAATGAGCGAATTTTCAAAGAAATATTCGAATTAATGGCTATGGTTTTGAATAAAGGAAAACTTCGGTCTAAAATTTGGTTTTCTATGTATATTCTCTTCGTATTTATTTTAATTTGTACGTTTTGTCCATCCTGATTCTACCGTTTGTTTATTACGTAATTGTACTAAGTGCTTATTTATTTGATCGCTGTGGGTAAATTCAAGGAGTTGTACTAATCGTTTGCCTCCCCCTTTTTTGCTTCGAACTCTCGTCTTCAATTAATACTTCTCACATTTTTCAATCTGACCACTCTAAGGGGGTGGGGGTAAGAGTTTAAAGATTATCCTAGTTTTGGGTAATTTTTGCGCACTTTAAATGCTCTAATTTAAGAACGGATTTAGATATCTAAAATCCGATTTCACTATCGTGTTCAGCGTGCAAAAACCTTTAAAATGAGGGGTCACTTGTTAGAAAATAACATTTTGGGGATTTTTGGGTAATTTTTGCGCACTTTAAATGCTCTAATTTGAGAACGGATCAAGATATCTAAAATCCGATTCCACCATCGTGTTCAGCGTGCAAAAACCTTTAAAATGAGGGGTCACTTGTTGGAAAATAACATTTTGGGGATTTTTGGGTAATTTTTGCGCACTTTAAATGCTCTAATTTGAGAACGGATCAAGATATCTAAAATCCGATTCCACCATCGTGTTCAGCGTGCAAAAACCTTTAAAATGAGGGGTCACTTGTTGGAAAATAACATTTTGGGGATTTTTGGGTAATTTTTGCGCACTTTAAATGCGCCAAAACCCTCCTTAGAGTAGGCCAATTTCGCCCATCTTCGAACTTAGCCTTTCGATTGCCAAGATAGATTTTTTGTGCAAATTTGAGCTGTTTATCTCAATTCTATCGAGAGTTATCGTCTGGAGTGACACATATATAAATAAATATATATATATATACATATAAAAAAGTGTTAAATTTCAGGAATCGTTTTAGAATGGTCTGAAACGGATTTCTATGAAGAAAATTTCCAAAAATTTATATTATTTAGATTTCGAAGCCATTGCAATAGCTTCATTTTCTTTGAAAATTCGCTAAAATGCGACGTTGCACAACTTGGGAGCCTACTGGATATTCGTGCCAAATTTGGTCGATATCCGTCGAGCCGTTAGGCCGTGGGAAGACGGACAGACAGACAGACAGACAGACTCACTCACTTCACTCACAGATATTCGTTTTTATAATATATAGAGATAGAGATTTTCTCGACAATTAAAGCCTGTAAACGGATCGGCATAGAATTTGAATTTATGGGTATGATAGAGCAACCGTGATTTTTTTCACTTCGATTGCCCCTTTCTGTGAGAATGACCCATAATTATAACTATGGATGAAACAGAAAGTTTCTATCGGCGAAGGGAACCACAAAGAGCTGTCGAGACCTGGTCGGATACGCAGGCCGCGGAGAGACCCACAATAGAAAGGAGATCAGGACATGAGACCCCTCCACGGATGAGCCGGAAGAAGAAAGTAAGATGAGTAACCGTCCTTCTTACCTCCACCGGTTCCAAAATCGAAGCAAGCATCGAGGGGTGGAGTGCTGTTTGGACGAGCAGCTTTCTCCACTCCCTCAGCGTCCTCCCCTTACTACATGCAAGGAAAACTCCGACGAATTTTACTTCTCTCGTTTTTTTTGGATAACACACCTTATGTCCCTGTTTTATATACATACTGATAATTGGAAAATACTATACTTACTTCATATTACATGTAGTTTGAGCTAGTGGGATAAATAGGTAAAGATGCGTCCACGAGCAAATAATGAGCTGAAATACAGATGAAGACAAATTGGAAGACAGAAGACATGGCCCACCAACATGTTCACGGCTCCTGTTCATTTTTCTGATTACTGTGAACTTTACTTGATAGGGAACCATTAGTGAGTAACGGATAACCCCTGAAGGTTTCATCAAAATTGTACAAATTAATTTCGGAGCTAACTTCGACACCTAACTAAATTTATCCGGAAACTCTCGCTAAGATGTTAACATAAGTGCAAATTTTGGAGGGAAAAAATATAGGTAGTGTAGGTAAGTTTTGCTTGAACGAAAGCTGCATTGTTTGGACGATCAGTGAGGAAGTGAAACTTATTGAACATGTAGATGAGGTTATCAGTAACATGGTATCCATTAACATGAGTACCTTCCTGCCGAGAATTGTTCTCTTCTGAGGCCGCGGCCACACATGCGGAGTTCGCCGAGCACCGAGCAAAAGTTCGCCGATTTCCTACATGTGTAGCCGGAGGGCGAATGTTCGTTATCCGGCGAACACCGAATATTCGGGTGCTCGCCTCGGAGGCGGTTTTTTGCCCGCTTCAAAGGAGACGAATGTTCGCCAAGTGGCGAACATTTGTCCCGGCCACACATGCGGACGAAGATTCGCCATCCGACTGTGAAGTTATGCGGGCTTAGTCTACGCATCCAACTGACTGAAGGGTGGAGTATCCTGTGATTCACATCACTTTCCATTCCAAGTCCATCGGCCAGAAATGTTGGCGAGCAAAAAAATGTTCAAATTTGAGTTTTTAAGTGACAAAAATTGCTAAAATTGTGAAAAATTGCTCAAAACTACCGAAAATGGAGGGAAGTGGTTAGATTACATGAGATGTAATACATTTTAAGCCCAAAAATGTTTGCGCGCAAAAAGGTGTTCAAATTTGAGTTTTTATGTTTCAAAAATTGCTAAAAATCGTTGTAAATTCGGTTGTCTTCAAAAATTCGCTCATATGATCATGCTGCATGAATGGAACTTTTTTATAATAAGCCTCTGGGTCCATCACTCAATGCTCAATGCTCAATGCCGAATATTCGTCAATGCTCGGGGTAGAGTTCGGTGCTCGGCGAACTCCGATTGTGTGGCCAGGGTGCTTTTTCTTGGCGAACATTTGGCATTCCGCGAATGCCGAATGTTCGGTATTTGGCGAATATTCGTTGCTTGGCGAACTCCGCATGTGTGGCCGCGGCTTTAGGTTGTGGTGTCAAGATGAGATGGAAAACCGTTGGTTCTTCTTTCAGGAGTGGATGTAGCGAATTCGGTCTCAGCTGAAAGTATCTGCTTCAAAATGTTCGGAGCTAATCTTCATAAATATAAGAACCGGGAGAAAAGTCTTTCCTTTTTGTTGTTCTAACCCATTTTCGGCAAGTTCGGGATCTTTGAGAAAACTGGAATAATATTTTACCTATATTAGAAACGAAATTTCCTCGAAACTGACTCGTACAGCCTAGTATGTTCTTGAAATGTTCAAGAGTTTTGCGATTAGGACAATTGTTTTATGATTAGGTCAGACAAAATTATGACCTCTAATACTGCATTAAACCCATTTGATAAATCATCCTTTCATCCATTGCAAACCCTAGTCATAAAATCTATAGTAACTAATGATAGGGATAGGGATTGTGCATTAGGTACCTATGCTTCGGTTGGTAACGCAGGATACGAGTGGAATGAAATTCCGCTTCCCTTCTCGAATTTGTTGGGCCACCCAAAGGCAGCACGTGACATTTCCATGATTCGATGAGGGCTGAAGATTATTTCCGATGAACTGCGCTCCACTGATAACTCAAAATGAACTTCGTTCGAAAACTATAAACAACAGATCCCCGCGTCCAAGAAAACAGAACCAGCCGGCCGCCTCGCAGCTACCGAATTAATAGGAGGGGGAAAGCCCGATCTCCTTCGACCGCTGGGGTCCTCATTCCAACCCGCCCAGACAGCGTGCTTTTGATTTGATGGGTTCAAAGTCATGAGCGACCTGCAGTCAACCTGATCACGACGTATTCTCATCCTGATTGCTAAGAAGCGAACGAACCTTCTATGGATCTTCTCAAGGATCATTGTGGACCGTATAGTACGTACGGTGACGAAAAGAAGGACCTCTGGAACTGCACCTAGATTATAGAACGTTGTGAATGCCATTCAAATATATATCTTATTCTACATTAGGTTTAACCTGTTACCTAATGTTTTGTGGACATTATTGGATATTAGGTAAAAAGAAAAAGACGAAGATTAAAAAAGAGATCATAATCGAGGACCGATCTGAGGAGTAATAATTCATAAAGGAGCGCAAAGGTCTCCTCAAGGATCGATTTGAGGAGCAATAATAAAAGTAAAGGAACGCAAATAGTACAACTTGGCTTAGGAAAAAAAAAACTTAGCTGCCATTAAAAATTAAAAATTTAAGAAAATAAAAAATCAGTCATGCAGCATGACTTAATGAGCGAATTTTCAAAGAAATATTCGAATTAATGGCTATGGTTTTGAATAAAGGAAAACTTCGGTCTAAAATTTGGTTTTCTATGTATATTCTCTTCGTATTTATTTTAATTTGTACGTTTTGTCCATCCTGATTCTACCGTTTGTTTATTACGTAATTGTACTAAGTGCTTATTTATTTGATCGCTGTGGGTAAATTCAAGGAGTTGTACTAATCGTTTGCCTCCCCCTTTTTTGCTTCGAACTCTCGTCTTCAATTAATACTTCTCACATTTTTCAATCTGACCACTCTAAGGGGGTGGGGGTAAGAGTTTAAAGATTATCCTAGTTTTGGGTAATTTTTGCGCACTTTAAATGCTCTAATTTAAGAACGGATTTAGATATCTAAAATCCGATTTCACTATCGTGTTCAGCGTGCAAAAACCTTTAAAATGAGGGGTCACTTGTTAGAAAATAACATTTTGGGGATTTTTGGGTAATTTTTGCGCACTTTAAATGCTCTAATTTGAGAACGGATCAAGATATCTAAAATCCGATTCCACCATCGTGTTCAGCGTGCAAAAACCTTTAAAATGAGGGGTCACTTGTTGGAAAATAACATTTTGGGGATTTTTGGGTAATTTTTGCGCACTTTAAATGCTCTAATTTGAGAACGGATCAAGATATCTAAAATCCGATTCCACCATCGTGTTCAGCGTGCAAAAGCCTTTAAAATGAGGGGTCACTTGTTAGAAAATAACATTTTGGGGATTTTTAGGTAATTTTTGCGCACTTTAAATGCTCTAATTTGAGAACGGATCAAGATATCTAAAATCCGATTCCACCATCGTGTTCAGCGTGCAAAAACCTTTAAAATGAGGGGTCACTTGTTGGAAAATAACATTTTGGGGATTTTTGGGTAATTTTTGCGCACTTTAAATGCGCCAAAACCCTCCTTAGAGTAGGCCAATTTCGCCCATCTTCGAACTTAGCCTTTCGATTGCCAAGATAGATTTTTTGTGCAAATTTGAGCTGTTTATCTCAATTCTATCGAGAGTTATCGTCTGGAGTGACACATATATAAATAAATATATATATATATATATATATATATATATATATACATATAAAAAAGTGTTAAATTTCAGGAATCGTTTTAGAATGGTCTGAAACGGATTTCTATGAAGAAAATTTCCAAAAATTTATATTATTTAAATTTCGAAGCCATTGCAATAGCTTCATTTTCTTTGAAAATTCGCTAAAAATCAAGACAAAACTTTTGAAGACTAGTCATTATCACGAGCTCAACATAATACTCAAAATTTTCAAACGGATCTACCTATTTAGGCACCTAGAATTTATAGAATTGATAAGTTAGCTACTGGTTGGAAGTTAGCATTATATTCCCCATCTAAACGGACGGGCGAATGGCCCGCGAGTCGTGCCTGAAACGGGCCGTTCGGCAAATGAGTTTGGGAGAACGAGAGCCTCTTCGCGAATGACAACAAGTCAATGTACAAATTCCTGTCGCAGCATTTTGTTTGGTTTCACCTGGTTCCTCGTTCATCGTTCGTATTTAGTACCTATCACCCTGTAACTATTTTGTTGTGAGACGGTTCTGCGATATAATGGAAGTGGCGATTGTCGAAAAATATGTAAGGTGTTCTTGCAATATTAACAAATTAATTCAAATTCACGCGTAGTTACGTGCATCAGGATGGGCTAGTAACTTTCCGCTGTTCAAAAAAAAATATCAGTGTTAAGGCTTCCATAGTTGTAGACGCGAGTGTTTCCCGGATAATATCAATAGACAATGTCCACAATCACGATCCACTGCCATTTCAAGTTAATGAGAGGGAGCAGTTGAGTAGTTTACTAAAAAGAGAAGCCCAGCTAGATCTAGATACCTGTAAGAAACCGAACAAAATGATGAGGAAAGAGTTGGGGACTGCCAGTACATCCAATCTGGACACTCGGACCTTGGGTTAGTTCGGAAAAGTATAATATGCCTCCCTTAGTAGCGGTAGTATGTGTGGGGTATTTTCCATTGCCGAAACGGGCTGTCACTTTTCATGTCCACGTCACGAAAGGCCACTGCCCTGGCACCCAAAAACACTAGGAGTAAAATAAATCTCCATCGTTCAGCTCGCATTTGAGTTTCCCTCCGTACACTGTACCTAGCATTTTTCACAAAGTTCAACAGCGACTCGCCAGATTTCTGTGGCTGTGGAATGGAAATTCTATGGATGTTCAGTATTCTAGTAGTGTTATGGGAATAAAGCGGCAATAATCAACGTCCTGCAATCGAAATCGAAACCTAGGCTTCTGAAACTTGCAGGTGGTTTCTGGGTCCTGGGACCTAGTTTCGCCATGGCAACTGAGAAAAGTGGACCATCCACGCATGCTCAGTCGAGTAAAAATATTTTAGGCCACGCCCACTTTGGGCCTTGTCCCGAAAATCTGATTTCTACTCCAAAATCGTTCATTTTCACAGTCGATTCGATCCCTTTGATTCAATTTTGCATCTCGATACGAGATGCTTCTTCTTCTTCTGATTGGTTTTTGTTGTCTCGTGAATTATATTCGCGTTCTCTGTTGAGTCAGTTGTCAGTTTTCAATTTTCTGCGTTTGCGTCAAATTGTGTGTTTTGCGTTCGGTCCGGTTCTGATGACAGATTTGTATTCGTGGTACACATTTTGTCCTGTTTGCTGTTTGTGGTCTTCTGGATTGATAGGCGTCTAAAACACAGATAACTACCTAGCTTCAAGTCAATAGCTTCTCCAGTCAAGTAGGTACCGGCCGACGGGTCATTGTTTTGTTATATTTTAGTTCACTATATTTTTGTAACACATGAATTCGGTGGCTAATTTGCAGTAGAAATTGTGGACTTATTCGTACGACGATCAGTCAGTAAATAAGGGAAGGGTGTTGTTGCCTTGGGGTATTTTGAAGACATATCTGTTGGTTTTGTGTTCTGGTTTGGTGCCCCGCCGTTTTCAGAGCCCACGCACAGCTGCTGCTTTTGAAGCCATTCGCCGAAACGGTAGGTTCCCGAAAAGTAGTACCTTCCTTCCAGAAGAAAGAAGTCTGGTCACCCTATGTTTAAGTATAGTGCGGCGGTCAACGTGCGCTGCAATATTCGACGACTGGTAGACATGTTGCGCGATTTTGGTCTAAAGCCCCAATTACACCTACCAAGTACTGGGCTGAGACAGTGCACTCGGCCGAGTAAATCGCAGTATGATCAACCCAGACACAACTCGGCCTAGTAACGGGCGAGTGACTTTGGGCGAGTCAGTGAATAGAACCATGTTCTATTTACTCGGCCGAGTAGGGAGCCCCCACCACTCATCCACTCGCTCAGTTGCTTCTCGCCCATCAACTCGGCTAATGTAATCAGGTTTGGCGGGCGAGGGCGCCTTTTGGTTTATTATTCTGTGAATAATACACCTATAAATTCGCTCAGCAAAAATTTTTTATGACCCCCTCAAAATTTTTTCTTTTACGTTTCAAGGTGCGTAGATTCCACAAATCCGCCATACCATCCATATCTACTTCATTTTCGGTCTAAAAAATTCGTTATTCAACACACAGGCTCCACTAGGTTCCTACTTGTTTCCAGAAACTTACCATGTTTAGGTTCTAACAAAGTTTCAGCCTTAAATTTACGTTAAGTTATGGTGTAAAATCGTCGTTTTTCCGCAGACAGTTTGAGTCCCGAAGCTCGGCCGCCCGATCGGAATACACCCAGGGGTGTTATGGTGGGAGGGGGGGAATGGGTTTAAAAATAGGTTTTTTTTTGTTTCACACCTTGTGAGATATCGTTAAATACATGTTTTTTTTTTCAGGACGAGAAGACCGAATATGAAGTTGACTTTGACTAAAGAGTGATAATTGAGGTTTTACGAAAGTTCAGCTCCCAATATTCATTTTTTTATGGGTCAAAAACCTGGCTAACTGTCCCAATGATGAGAGATAATTTGTAAAAAAAAAACCTGCAGGTATGTGCAATAGAATAATAAAGCCATGTGACAAGGACTTTGCAGTGTTTTTTCTCTTTTTACTTCGCTGTGCCATATTGCGCGGAACACAACACGACGCTACTGTCTCGTCTCTGCCCAGCTGAAATGTAATCCCCTACTCGCCCCATCGAAGTAGCTCGGCCGAGTGCTCCACCGATACTCGGCCGAGCTACTCGGTAGGTGTAATTAGGCCTTAAGGTGCCCACACACGTGCAGGATTTCCTCAAGGTTTGGACTGAACAGTCCCGGCCTTGAGGATTTCCTTCACGTGAGTGTCGTGGCCTCGAGGCTACTGAACGGCCTGTACAGGCCAAAACGGACGAATCGAAAAACCATTCCGATGGCCTCCGAGGCCGGGACTGTACAGGCCGCTCCCTCACGTGTGTGCCGTTTCCTTCAGTCTGCTTGGAGTTTTTGAAGTGTTTGCGCGTCGGTCACGTGTTTTTCTTGTTTCGACTATGTCGGATCACGAAAATTTGGAAGCTTCTCACTATATATGAAAATGAGCCTTGTTTAATGGAAAGTGCACAGTAAAGAACACCATGACAGATCAAAGAGGCAAGCAGCTTATGCTCTATTGGTTTCAAAATTGAAAGAAACCGAGCCCAATGCTTCTTCTTTTTTGAAATGTAATTTTTTGCAATTAAGCAGCTCGTTACTGCCAACAACATATCGTCCTCCATTGCTGTCACGAATTGAACTGGAGGAAAAATTCCTCGCGTGTGTGGGCAAGGACTGTTCAGGCCAAACCCCAAGACCTAGGCCTTGAGTCCAGTCCTCAAGGCTCGGCCTGTACTTGTGTGGCTACCTTTAAGAGACGTGTCTCAGGATGACTATGTAGACATGTCTATAGACGAAACCCCGTCTCCGGGCCTGTTGCGAGTCCAAAAATCACAGGTCTAAAGTCTCCTGATCGGAATGGGAGACCGCGTGCAACGTTAGACACATTGCACAACATTTTGACAGTGGCGTCTCGGCGTCTAGAGGCGAGATTATTATGTCCCAGTCTTTCTCTCGCTTCCAAGTAGTGTACGTCGTCTCAGTTTTTTATTTTTTTTTATTTATTATTATTTAAACATGTTTTTCTAAATAGTTTCTCTAAAATTTGTGTCATGGTTCATTATTATCCCTCCAACCATCAGAAGCAAATCTTCAAAATCAGTAGGCGTAAGCCGGATGAAATTCCTAAAACCCTAGGCGTCTTCCAATCTTAATTTATTTACTAGTTACCGAATCTAGGTCTTTCTGAGAGCAGTTCGCGTGTCCACCAACTTTTACGTTTTCGCGTTCTTTCACTTGCAATTAATGCTAAACAGGCACTCAATCCACACGAAACAATGTCCTCCATAGTCGTCTGCGAAGACGAGACTGATAGGCCAGTCACCGCAGACAAAAAAATGCCGTTAGGTCCAAATAAATTACAGGAAGCTGATTTTTCGGTATGTTGTTAGGACATGCTTGAGTAGTATTACACCAAGTTTGCAGCTGCGAAATCCCTAGCGAACTTTTTGGGAGCCAAAAAACCTCGAAATTTTCGGACTTGTTTTAATTTTTGCCTCATAAATTGTGAATGGTTGGTTTTCTACGAAAAGCCACTCCTACCTTTATTGAATTAGAAAGTATTAGCTACAATTTAAGCTCAACCGCAGCTCAGTAGGTTCAATACATCCCGAGATATTTTACTTACAAAAAATTGGCTATTTTTTCCAAGAAATTCGAAATTTAAGTTTTAGTCATCTCTTGGCTAGAATATTGGCTCTAATAATCATCCCACGAGGAAAGTCATAAGAGAGAAAGTTCTAGAGCAGTTACCTAGCTTTAAGCACAAAGCAAAGACCGTAGGTCCAATAGGTCTCTAGTTATCTGAAAAAAATGAAGTTGGGAAAATTGGATTTTTTAATAAATTGACCCAGACGATTAAAGTCATGTGTATCACTAATTGAAGATGATATTGTACTTCAGATTATATTAATTGCATGCTTATTCATAGAATCTTATATATATTTTATATAAATGACAATTATAGGTATAATTTAGGTGTTAATGTACACCAACATAATTGTGAAGGGAGGTTCTTATCGCAGTAACTTAGAGTCTCTCAGTTTGGATACCTAGATGGCTGTTATTAAAGCTGGTTTTGCTCTGGGCAATTATAAACGAGGCCAGGCTACCCTCCGTCGTAGTGGGCCTTCTTTAGTGTGAAGGAGTCCCCTCTCCACCGTCTTCCTGTCCTTCCCATCCTTCCCTTCGAGCCCTTTCTCGCCAGTTTGCTCTTATAAACAACCGTGATCGGATCTGAGAAGTAGTTTTCAAACAAAAATCGTCTAAATCTCGAACTGCTGGCGTTTTATTTTTTCTCTTTCTCGTTTTTTTCTTTTGGTTTTTTCTCGAAATGTCGGGGTTACCCCGGTCGGGTGTGTTTCATCTGTCAGGGCGCCCTTGAAGAAGGGACAGTGGTAGTGAAGTGGTATTCAGACGCTAATTGAAGTGAGTAAGAAACGTGGGCTTGAAGAGAACAGGAGGTTCCTGAGCAACTTGGAGTGATTTTGTACAGTTCTCGTAAACATCCTTCAATAGAGAACAACTGTAGCTCCCTCCTGGATTGGAACTGTTCCTCCACGCGCTCACTGGTTGCGACACCACCTCTGCCCTTTTCTGGCAAGGAAAACAAAAATGCTTACCATCATGGTAAAAAACCCTCAGCTGTTTGGCGTGGCTGCACCTTCTTGAAATTTGACGCCACTCATGAGGAGATGGCCTCTGCAGGCAGCAAGTGCCTTGTCGCCCTATATGGTGGTGGAGAGGACGATACGCTTCATACCCTCCAGTATGACCTGTTTGTAAGGTCTGCGGCTAGTGCCAAAGTCCAACTTGCGTCTACCCCCAACCCAAGAGGCTGCAAGGCAGCACTCATACCGAACTTACCACCAGGTTCAGAAGTGGTTGGGGGTAGACAAAGAGCCGTCACCTGGGACTGGAAAAGGAGCCAGCAAGGGTTACCTCCCATCACCACAACACAGGATCCAGCACCCCAAGCACTTCTTAAAATGATATCCTGTAAATGTAAGAAAGGGTGTGGTGGTGGGAGCTGCTCATGCCAAAGAGAAGGAATGAAGTGCTCTGCTCTTTGCAGAATTTGCCAAGGGAAGACGTGCCTCAACATCCCGCACATCACTATGGCACATTCGGACGAGGTGGAAGACGCTGCTCCACTGGACCTATCACCCCCAATTCACGAAGTGACGGAGCCCGAGCCCACCAAGAAACCCAGGCATCTCGTTAATTAAAGATTGGTAAGAGTAATTGTAATAGGTCCCTGCCTGCATTACATTTTTTTTCATTGCACCTTCAAAATTGATAATGCATTACATTACTAGAAATTCATATTTCGGTGTACATTTGTTGCAGGAGTCAGCTGGCATTTTCCTTCATTGATCACCTACCCCCCCCCCCCCCCGGTCGCTGCAAGCACCCCCCCCCCCCCCCTCCTTCCCTGAATATAAAATAGTATGTAATAGTAAGTAATTCTATTCAATAAAACCCCATTTTTATATCGACTTTAATCGTCTGGGTCAATTTATAAAAAAATCCAATTTTCCCAACTTTTCATTTTTTTCAGATAACTAGAGACCTACCTATTGGACCTACGGACTTCGCTTTGTGCTTAAAGCTAGGTAACTGCTCTAGAACTTTCTCTCTTATGACTTTCCTCGTGGGATGATTATTAGAGCCAATATTCTAGCCAAGAGATGACTAAAACTTAAATTTCGAACTTCTTGGAAAAACAGCCAATTTTTTAAGTAAAATATCTCGGGATCTATTGAACCTGCAGAGCTGCGGTTGAGCTTAAATTGTAGCTAGTAATTTCTCATTTAATAAAGGTAAGAGTGACTCTTTTCGAAGAAAACCAACCATTCACAACTTATGAGGCAAAAACTGAAACAAGTCCGAAAATTTCGAGGTTTTTTGGCTCCCAAAGAGATTGCAGCTGCAAACTTGGTATAGTACTACTCAAACATGTCCTAACAACATACCAAAAAATCAGCTTCCTGCAATTTATTTGGACCTAAACATCCGCGGTGACTGGCCTATGAGAAATTCACATCATAGTGTGGACGCTAGACGAGACAAAGGTCGGTGTCTATAGACCACATCTTTGTCTCAAGCCTTGACCGCCTATAAACAAATCGCGCAACAAGGTCTACCAATGTGTACTTAGCTTAAGACATAGAAGCTGCTTGTTTAAGGGCTCTTTTCCTGTGTGTATGTTCAAAATTTGAACTGATACTTTTCTAAATGGTTTATTAAACTGGGGAAAAAAATTTTCACTTTCCAAACCAACTAGTTTACTTGAAATAATTCAAATTGTAAAGACGGAATTACGACGGTTGTTACCATATTTCTTAAAATTTAGTAGGTATCGTAGAATGAGGCTAAGTGGGAGAGAATTTAACACTTTTCCAAGTTTAAATGGGACTTGAAAGGGATGTTTAAAAAATTTAGATTAATTATTGACAAGTGTGGATATTGAAAAACAAATATTAGGGGGGGAAAACTCAAATTGTCTTGAGTATTGTCAACTACTCAAATTGTGTAGAAATGAAATAAGAAACTGTATTGATAGCATAAAAATTAAACTCTGGATGGGTTAAAAAAGGGGATATTCAAGCCAAAATTATCTCAAAACAAAACACAACAAAATTGTGCCATACCTGGGTGACATCAACAATCCAACTTATCCCAAAAAATTCGAATCTCCCTCTTTTAACAATCGGTTTATGGTTTATCTCTTCAGTTTCTTTACATTTCGATCGCACATAAAATCTTGGTCACAAACGTCTGGAAAATGAAAAAATACTCCCTTTTTACCTTCCTTCTTCCTTAAAAACTTCACATTCAGCCCACATTGTTGGGTTTCGCCAATGACCTTTCCAAAATAAAATTTTGTTCTACAGTCTTCTTCAGTGAATAGCTTGTTGACAACGATGAAATCCCCCTCTTTTGAATCATGATTCGACTGTGATTGTTGAAATGGATCGGGCTGTGGGGTCCCAGAAGGGCCAAGCGTCTCCTCATCGTTGTGATTAGGTGTTGTCATCATTATTCAGAATCCTGTCCATCAGGGCGTCTTCGTCATCGAAGTAGTCTCCTTTAAATCGCTCGCTCGTAGTAGAAGGAAACCCCATTCGCTGTACATTGTTATACATTCTGCAATGGTTTGCTCTTCGTCCAGGGTTAGGGCCAATTGGTCACCATGTTTTTTATTGTTTTTTAAAATTTACCATTGACCTTATTGCCAAGGGTTGACTCCATACGCTCTAATTTCACCTCAGAGTACTTACTAAATAGCCGTGAGAGACCCACTACTCACCGATAATTCCGCAACATAGCAGCAAAGAAATATAAAAAACACTGTCCCACTCAACCCCGCAGAATCAAAATTTTTATTAGATTGGATCTATCTCATTCAAAAACTAAACCACAACAACAAAATTCCGTATTTGGCATATCTACTTACTATAGCTACAAAGGTCGTAAGGTACAGAAACTAGCATGCGCAGTGTTGCCCCATAAGGCCAGGACAGCTTTGCAGGTCGCCTTAAAAAAGGGGAAAATTCTATGGGTTTTGATGAGGCTGGGTATCCAGCAACATGTCTCCAAAGGTGGTTGTGAGCGACGAGAACCACCTCTGATCTGCGCCACTGATCTGCGTGAGAACGCTCCACACAGCCAAAAGAACAATGTGTAGGTAAATGGAAAGTACACACGAGGTGGGCATTATCTACCCCAGGATCCAGAAGTCGGTTATGTGATCGGTTGGACTGAGGGGACATGTTTTTACTAGACAAACCGCGTTGCCCCCAGGCGAGTTGGGAATAAAATGCTATTGTACTCGTCGGTGTTTCAAGCTACCAGATGTGTCTCCTCAAGTACTTGACTTGGTATTGCAACATTGTTCTTTTTGGATGGTGTGTTTACAGAACATTCACAGCTGAGTTTCATGTTTCATTACAGATTTCTATTGCTTTTCTATGACTGTCGTAGTCGTTCTCTATCTATTCTGAAGCGAGGACTCCGTTCTGACTTGTCTAGGGACAGGGGCTGAGGTTGTCGGAAGAAGTCGGGGATCTCTGATCTCTTCTCTTTACCAGCTAGTTTCTATGATCAGTTTCTATTAAATTGCTAGGAGTTCACAATTTATTTATTTTTTTTTTTTGGCTACCTGGTTTCTATGATAATTTTGGTTTATTATTTCCAATAATGAACCATTGGAATCGAGCATGTAAAAAAAATTCTAACCCCCCCCCCCCCCCTCAAAATTTTAATGGTTTACGTTTCAAGGTAGGTATGTAGAATCCAAAACTGCAATAAAAAAATTTTCTGTCTGTCCGCCGTACGCCGTACTGGCCAATTTTCTTAGTTACCATGAAACAAAACTGATGAAATTCGGGTTATAGGTTCCGTTCGGGGTCTAGTTGGTCCTCGAAGCTCGAAGTTACTGTCAGTCATCTCTAAGGGGTTCTAAATCGGGGTTGAAATTTTAAGAACGCCGTAGCTCGAAAACTTTCGATAGAAGGGTTTGGTTTTTTTTGCGTTATTAAATTTGTCTTGAGCTAAACAAGTTTTTGAGACCACCCGGAGCATTGTACTTCCAGCCGTTCGTGTGCACCAAAAAGCTTCGTCAACACGATTGTGAATCAAACGGTATAAATCCGGCCCAGATAATCATCACTAGGGAGCACCTCATTATAATCAAGGATGGCTGTATGAAGTCGAGTTGTTTGTTCTGCGATATTATTTCATTTGATAAGTGATGGACTATTGGATTTTGTAGGAAGGGACTTCTGAAACTTGAACAAACGTTGAAGTATTATTGATGGGTAAATTATTATACAATGGTAAATTATTGCACAACGGCAAATTATTACACAATGTTAAATTATTTCATAACGGTAAAGTATTACACAACGGTAAATTTTACACAACGGTTCATCTACCAAGAAGGGGCTGGATTTTGTTGATCGGTACTTTTGCAACTTGAACAAACGTTGGAGTATTGTTGATGGGCAAGTTATTACACAAAGGTTTCACAACCTGACCACGAGGGTAGGTATTGACCACAGAAAACAGTGATCTACGCAGAAGGGGCATCTATTTCACTCTGCATCAACAATTTTCCTTCAGAACTTCATTATTTGCGTTTCTTTTTGCCGTTTTAGTTACTGCCAGGCGCGGATCCAAGGGGGGGGGGGGGGGGTCACAGGGGTCATGACCCCCCCAGAATCAGCCTACATTTCAAAAAGCAGAGCTGAACGAATTGTTCACAAACCCGAAAACAAAAAAACCAAACGAAAACGAACCCAGTTTTTGTGAAATCAAAAACCAGAAATAAACCAAACGACCAAAGTCAACTTACCATATTGTTAACTTAAAACATTGGAAACAAAATATAACAATAATTACGATTAAACTTTTTATAGAATACTTTCTGTATTTTTTTCTGTATTTGGTCTGTAGCAACACTTGTGATTTGTTTACATTTGTATAAGTTCCAACTGGGACGATCATTTATAACACAAAATCTAATTTTCTGTTTTGTTTCGCAAATCTGTTGATTATCGCATCGATGTCCAATTCGATGTCGCGATGAATGTGTAACAATGCATGCCCAGTGGTCTGTCTTCTTTTATAGTTGATCTCAGCCAAGTTTTGAGGTGACGGAGAGTTGAAAAACTCCTTTCTGCAGTGGCTGCGGTCACAGGAAGCGTATGTAAAATATCAAGTAGTTTCCAAATGGATGGATAAATTTCTTCATCACATGCAACACAAACGAGAGGAAGCGAATCGGGGAGTTCACCGCCGTTTTCAACAATCTTGTTTTTGTTTCGTTCTCGTTTTCTTTCCTCCCAAATTCAGTAAAAACGATACTGAATTCACTGAGATCAACAATAGATTGTTGTGGTTTCAATGTTTTGATTTGCAAACTCTGAAGTTAGCTACGCTGCCATAAAATGCGCCAATTTGTTTGAAAACACATTAGGACACTTTTTTAGAAGAAAATTGAAAATAAATACATTTATCAGTTGAATAATTAATAGACATTGAAAAATATTTTTTACATAAACAATGAATTTTATAAATAAAGACAATCAATTTTGTAAGTAGACAAATTGGACGAGTTTAGGCATAAGGTTGAAAATTCGGTTTGTATTGTTCATTTGGTTATTTTGTTATTTTTTGTTATTTTTTATATTGTTCTACCCTGTGACCCCCTCCGGAAAAAAATTCTGGATCCGCCCTGGTTACTGCTTGTCATCGACAGAATTATTTTAGCAACATTTAACTCGTGATTTAGGCAGGTACCTAGTAACGAGTACGGGGTTAGGTACTAACCTACGGAGGGTCTGCGATCTACATAATATGTATAGAATAGTACATTATATTATATTATATAGACGGGTTATCTATCCAGAGAGCTGTGATCTGTAACAGAAGGGTATTCTGTACAAAATAATAAACCTTTGTGCAGGGATTTGCAGCGTTTTTTGTTAGGGTTTCTCAATTTCATCTAGCTGTATCTTATTCATTCCTAAGTTTTTATGCATACCGTCTTGGATAATCAGGACGGACACCGAATCAATGTAATGATGATAGGTTTATATTTTTCAAGTGATGAAATTTAGATTGTGGTGTAGATAGTAAATCGTAAATCGTTAATATGTAGCTACCTCCTCCCAAATACGGGGGTAATCGTATTATGCAAAAGCCCACCATACCATGTGGTGTTTGGTACCACATGAACAGAGAGCAATGAATGAACTCGGTAGGCACAAATCTTAATTGAAATATAAGGGTTAAAAAAAATTAGTGACGAAACAACTAGCAAACAAGCAATATTGGTGACAATATTAGTCGTGAAATATTAGTCACCTGTTGATGACTAATTTTATTACATATTACAACTGTAGGTACCTACCTGTAGTTTTTTGTTGGTACCTCCTAAATAGGGGGAAATCAATCCATCAGGTAAGTAAGTAGCTTTTGTTTTAAAATACAGAGTGCGGTGCCTACCGTCCCTTCCTCTTTTCTGGATTTAGGTGAATCATTTTACGACGAACTTTTACAAAAAATCTAGGTAGGTAGGTAATTGAAGAAATATTTAATAATCTTAACTGACTAATTTGTCTAGTTTTTAGAAATAATCATATTATGTTTTAACTAATCGTAATTCAAATCTTTGAAGTCTCATCAGACATTACATTGTTTTTGGAGAGAAGGTAGTACGAGGTCAAGGAATGCTACAGAAAGGAGTAGGTAAATTAGTGGAGGTGACTAATAAAATCATTTACCAGTGGGGTTGTCAGCATTTAAGGCTTCAGCAATCCTTTTCCTTTGCGTGGTTCCTCATTTTAAAAGAAAACTGGACTCAATTCGGCACGAGGCACTTCTTAGGCCGGCCGCACACTGCAGCAAACAATCGTCCTCGAACGGAACATTTTGTTTGAGGCAGGCAGAGAAGTCGGGGAAAGCGTTGAACTAGTGGGGGGGTCCGCAGACTTGGCCCAGCATCTGGTTGCCAAACGTTTCGCTCGCCAGTCATTGTTTGTCCGTGTTCGCTTCCTTCTCGATCGCCCCAACCAAAGTAAGTACGATTTCGTCATTTTCCCCTCCATTTTCGCTAATTAATCAATTTCGCTTGATTTACTCGGCGTATTTATCAACTGAGCAGTAGCAGGTACCTACTAGTGTATTGCAACTATATTTTTTGATTTTGATCCTAACGTAGGTAATTAATCTATAGATGGATTGTGACGCGGAAAAATTGATTGCTGCTGTCGAATCACGGCCAGTGATTTTCAATTTTACCCTGAAGGAGTATAAAAATAGGAATGTGGTCGACAAAGCGTGGGAGGAAGTGGCTTCTGAAATGAATGTTTCTGGTAAGTACCAGAGTAAGTAGTACCTATGCATTACAAATATATAAAAATATTTCGATTAACCTAGAATTGAGAGAGAGATTGTTTGCGGGAAAGAAACAAAAAATTGGGTAAAATTCAATAATTAACTTGTAATGTAGTGCGGTCATAATAACACCAACATTTCAATTATGAAAAATTATTTAATTAAAAAAAAAAAGAAGAAAATATTGAATACTTGTATGAACTATTTGTGTTCAAGCTTGGAATACAAAAACGAAATTAATTACAAGTGAACATGAGCGTATAAATTCTGCCATGGCACTGCTCCCTCTGGTGAATTAAAATATTCAACATATTTCTGGCGAACAAGGATGGCGGATGCTGAGGAGGCTGAAAGAGTGACAGACCTTCGTTCTTCTCTTTCTGTATGTTGTTCTAGTGTTCCTAGCTCTGCATGGACGTCAGTAATATTTATGGCCTTCTTTTTCCCTTAACATATTGTGTAACACACAGGCAGCTGAAACCAACAATGACGCGCGGTCAGGGGACAATAAAAGTTCAGTTTTTAAAAACGCGAATTTCTTTGTCAACATCCCAAAAGCGCATTCCACAACTCTTCGGGCTCTTGACAATGTGTAATTAAAAATCTTTGTCTGTGGGGTGAGACTTTTCCTGGCATACGGCCTAAGCAGATTCACTCGAAGAGGATAGGCTTCATCAGCAACGAAAACATACGGGAGATGTTGGGTTGGCAGGTCAAATTCTCTTCGAAGCACTTTTTGGCCAAAATTTGAATTTTTGAAGATACGTCCATCGCTGTTTCTTCCGAAGTCTCCCACTTCAACAAACAAAAATTTCCCTTCTGCGTTTGCTACCGCTTGCAAGACTACAGAATGGAACTTTTTATAGTTAAAAAAAAAAGCTGAACCAGCATCCGGGGGACATTGAATTCGAATGTGCTTCCCATCCACAGCACCTAGGCAATTTGGGAAATTCCACAGCGTTTCACACTTGTGAGCCTCTTCCAAAAGTTGTTCATTGCTAGGATTTGGTAAAAAAATCGGAGATCCTGAATTCCAAATAGCTTGGCAAACGTCGTACACTATTTTCGAGATGGTCCGAGACGAAATTGGTAGTGCAGAGATGTGAAACTCCCCAGTAGCTAGAAACCTAAAAGTTGAACATTTTATGTTTCAGTACCTACCTATTTATTTTGTGTAGTTATTTTATTTATTTACTGTGTAAGTTTATTTATTTTTATTTTCAGTTGCTGATTGCAGAACAAAATGGGCCAGTATTCGCAATTCTTATAACAGGGCTCTGCGGGAGAGCGAGTGCCAGCCCTCTGGGAGTAAAGGAGGCAAAAGAAAGAAATGGTAGGTATTTGATGGATGCTCTCGAATTTCTTCGGGATTTTACTGGCACCCACAGGAAGTCCGTCAGCAATTTGCCGCCTAGTTCAACATTCGAGGAAATGGATACTCCCCAAGATGAGTCTCAGGAAGCAGGAGACCAGGAAGAACGTCTTTCGAGCTCAGCAACGCCTACTCCTACTGCTGCTCCTCCTCCACCGAAATCAAAAACGTCGGCAGCCGAAAATGTAGCAGGGCCTATTATTGAGTTTTTAAAAAGCAGAACCAAGCCCTCAGAAAAGGAGTCCTCCACTCTGTCCTTCTTTGGCATTGTGGCAAAAAAAACTGATTTTAAAGTTGATGTGATGAATCTACTCAGTAAATATATGAAGGAAGAAGCGAATTAGCAAGAAGAAAGCATGGTATAATTTAACTTGTAATGTCTTCACTATTGGTTGAAAGAATATAATTTGATTTTCTTTGTTATTTACTTATGTGGGTAATACCACTTACCTCAATGCCAAAAATAATTTTTCTTCCGGTGAAACCGCCTTTTGGAACGTTGTATCCTGCTTAGTAATCTCTTCGCTGATCAAGCCCAACAAAAAATCAAAACTTTCCACTGTCATTCGCGTGAAGTTTTTAAATTTGTCTTCAAAACACCTCAATTCAGAAATAAACTTCTTCAAAGAATATTACTTCTGGTTCTGTGTTCAATAAATGGATGAACCCAGTATTGTCTATGGTTTAAGTTTACAACCATTTGCCACAGAGTAGGAACGATTTCGTCTATCTCCTCGTCAGACGATTCGAATCAAACTGAAACACTGAAATGAAATGGAAATGAGTAGAGGGCAAATTCCACTCGAAAGTGTTTGTGTAACTCGAAGGGCTTTCTTCCAAGAATATTTTGTTGCTAACTTCACACCGGTTTTGCACAAGTGTGCGGAGAGAATGAAGGCAAACAGTACCTAATGATTGGTTTGGTTGCAACCATTTTGTTTCGCTTGCAAACGTTTTGTTTGCTAAAGTGTGCGGCCGACCTTAGGCGTTAAGCCACGATTCTCTCGTTCTTATCAACTAGGTGGAGAATCTATTTCTCCATCACTTTGGTTTCTACGTACTTGCATATGATCTTTTGAAATATTAAACAAACCGCAAGAATGGTTCGTCATGGATTCATGACTATGAGGAAAAGTCATCATCTTTGTATAGTAAAAAAAGTAACAACTCTCATGTTGATAATGTGTCAACAAGCGATACCTAGTTTTCAGAAAAAACGTGCGGTTTATGGTTACCTACGTGATATGGGTATTTTTGGCGTATGTGATAAATAAATAAGGAAATGTCGCAGTGAGAAGACCTGACTTGTTCCGACTGCGGTAGAATTGGTATATTGGCCACCCATCGACATACAATACCGAATATCTGCGCCTCGGCGGCATTATATTGGCCATGAATCACCAACCCCTTATAGTCAAATGTCTTGCGATATTATCGATGGGTGAACTGACTCACTTTATAGGAAGAGGAGAAGAAAAAGAAATGAATGACTAGTAATTCTTCCACCTCGACTCATCCCTAATGTCCTGTATAGATCCTATGTCTAGATCACAGTTATGTACTTGATACCCTTGAAAAAGATCCGTAATTATATTACGGTAGAACGCTCTAGAGCAAAACTGACCCATATCCATCGATATTCAACTCGAACGAGCCCAAGTTCTAGTGGTTCATTCATAATATTATCATGAACTGCTTGCGCAGTCGACTCGTAGATTTTTCTTGTTACTGGACCTACTGTCAACTTCTATCAAGATGAACCTACCATCAATTACTTATCCAAAATTACCTTGTCACTATGAAAGGTATGTACTTACCTATTTATCACAGATCAAGAAACTAGATTACATCCCAAAACCGTGAGGGATTTGAAACCGCTGTTCCCCAACAGTTAAAATTAGGCTGTTGTTTAACCGTTTGATTCAAGTTCATAAACGAACCCTTAACGAACGGTTGGTCGTACAGACGGTAGAAAGCCCGATTCAATGGGGAATGATAGATTCATTAGTTAGATGGGTAACGTCTAGTATTTACGGGAATGCTTTTTCTAAACATCAACAACTTCTTAGATTGAATTGGTTGATTTTGTTGAAAGAAAGAAAACGACCGATGACTATTTTTGAAAGTACGAATTCTTGAGAATTGCGTTTTCTAGGTAGGTAAAGAGTTTGGTATGTAAGCGTATCTACAGTTAGGCAGGTAGGTAGCTCTACAGTTAGGTAGGTAGGGGATTTTTGCAGCTGATTTCAACGCAAGGCACGAACGTGCTTCCTTACCATCCTGAAAAATGTACATGAAACAATGGAATAGTAAGAAAGTATTCTGTTGAAAACTGGAAGGAAACTTCAATAAAATAAAGTTTTAGAGTTGTAATTTATAGTGTCGCAAAGTTAGCTTAGCAAGTAGCTATTTTTACTGGTGCATTCATAGACTGAGTGGGAATTACGACAAAATCAATCACAAAACGAGATTTTTATCCCAAATAATATACAACTTGGTTGGATTGGTGGTTTGCATTTTCTCAACGTAGAGCACTATAGCGTGTGACGGTATATGGAAATCCCGTACAATTTTGTATTGGATCCGGGCTCTTTCCCGATCTTTTTGACACACGGCTGATGGCTGATGGGGCGGTCGATTCGTGAGAACGAATCGTCACCTCCTCGAAGCATTGCTTAATAATCAATCCATTGTCTCTCCAGGGGCAGCTGTCACCCTGCCTCCCTACCCCCCCCCCCCCCGGGGGGGGGGGGGGGTTAAAAGTGCGAACGCACTTTCGGAACTGGGGGCTGTCCTGGGTCTCTGCCATGCTAGGTTTCGGGACAGTACATGCGTGGCGAGCCTGCGGATGATTAATGGACACCCTTAGCTGTTTACGTATGGAGGAACATAGGGGGTGTGCTTTGGCAGGTGCATCTCATTAAACCTATGTTCCAGTGAAGTACGTGAGCAAGGGCGAGTGGGAGCCGCCCCTATAAGGTTCCTATGCCCAGGGAAGGGCAACCTGTCAAAAACCAACTCGGGAGATGGGGACTGGCCCTGGCCCTGGGGATGTGGCTTGTCCTGCCCCAAGTGGTATGGACCGGTTGACCGGTGACCCCATCTGATGATCGGCAGCGGCTGTCGGCTCCTGGGTATGGGAATTCGTTCTGCCCTAAGGGAGTATGGGTCAGCTGTCAGGGACCACCCCCTTCGGGCTGAGATCAGGTATTTTCCGGGGGCGTGGGACAGTCGGCGGTCCCACGTGCTGCGAGGGAGTCCCTATTTTCCAAATGGGAATGGGGCTAAGTCCAGGAGCCGGGCCTCAGGGAACTGGAGTAGGAGACCACGGGATGGGTGGCTCTGAGGGCATGCCTGTTCCTGGCTGGAGCCCCCTCCCCTCGAGATAAGCGATGGCAAACTGACATGGCTTTATCCTCACAATCGCAATCACGAAAACAGTCACAATCAAAAGCACAAACACACACAGTAAAACCAGACAAGAACAATAAAGTTGGACCCGGACCTACCAGCAATGGCTCTGAACAACTAGATAATAACACAGCAGCTATGAGGAGTATTCGTTTGACGTGATAGATAGAAATAAGGATGCCTTGATGGCATATCTGCTGGATCCGAGTAATAAAATAACCGTCAACCAAAGAACGAAGATCAATGGCTTTGTCCACCTCATATGTAAGATTGCCAAATACCAGTGTGGCAGGGCTGATGCCATGGAGAAAAATATTCCAAAAATAGTGAAGCAAGTTGTCACTACCTTACACATCCCAGGGGAACGGACAATACAGCCAGCTGCGAGACCGGAGGAGCGTAAGGTGCAATGCACGTTTGCAGACGTTGTTGTGCATAAGAAAGAAAGCCGTTGCCAAAATTGATGGCATATGGCGTCCCAACAGGTACAACCCCTGAGCAGCTTAAGGAAGCGTTGAAAGACCTAAACCTAGGGGAGATGAGATGCTGGAGCGAACAGGGATCGTGTTTGAAAATAAGCAAGGTACATCTGGCTTGTCGAACCTGTGTTTCACGGTTGACCCTCAAGTGCAGAAGGAACTAATAAAAACCGGCCGCTTGTATCTGGGCTGGCACAGTATTCGTGTTAAGGACTTCCTGGTCACTACAAGGTACTTCAAGTGTCAAAAATATGGTCACACCTCCAGACATTGCAGCACAACGGTTGACACGTGTAGTATATGTGTGACTGAAGGCCACAGGCATGACACATGCATGCTGATGACCAAGTCATGTGCGAACTGCAAAAGAACAAAGTTGCCCTACTACCACGATGTATGGAGTGTCCTGCTCACGAGAGGGCCTTCCAGTTGTTATTGCGCCAGGTCGGCTATGGTACGGCGGATGATGTTTAAGATGATACAGGTCAACCTTGGACGTAGCCATGGTGAAATGGCCACCTTGCGAAACAAAATAGTTGAAGACAGATATGACCTTGCTCTGATCCAGGAACCCTATATCCTTGAAGGAAAAACCTCTGTGGGTGCAAATCGCAAAAGGCCCTCAGCCATGGGCTGCCATATTTGTTGCCAACCCGACCTTACAGTTTGTGGTCCTGTCACCATATGTTACTGAGACTCTGGTCGCTATGCAAGTGGAAGTAGGCAGAGAGGACATAGTGCTGGTCTCGCAATATTTCAAGATCCGAGACGATCCCCTAGAGGACGTCCGCAAAATTAATGACATACTTAGGAGGTATCCACGAGTAATCATAGGATATGATAGCAATGCACGCTCAACTCTGGGGCACTCTGCCCAAACAAATGAAAGGAACCTTTGAGGAACTCATAAATTCAGAAGAGGTGGAGGTAATGAACAGGTCAATGCCTTACACCACCTTCACAGTGCATGCAGGTCAGAGTACAAACATTGATGTTACTTTAACGTCAAACTGATTACAATGGGATCTGCAAGAGGAACAAATGAATGATCACAGACCAATAATAGTGAAAATGGTTCAGCCGAGTGATCAGGAACGTGTTCATGTGCCGACTGACAGACTTCCCAAAATGGAGTGTTGCATCAAAACAGCTAAGTGGGATACATATAACAGACACATGGCTTCTCGGGCTTGGGAGATGGCGACCTACCAGAGCATGAGCTGTGCCAAGGACGTTGACAAGGCAATTGAAAAATGGAAAGCAAAGATCGAAGCAGTAAATGAGCAAAGCCTTGTTAAAGTGAGGACTAGTATAAAATGTGTTGCCAGTCGCTTACTGCTACGGTGACCTACTGTTGAGGGATGAACATAATCAGGCCAGAAAACGCCTGCAGCCAAAGACCGCAGAACTCTCGAGTGTGGAAGAATGCAGGCTGCAAGGAGACGATATAAGAATGCGAGGAAGGCCAAAAAGAATGCCTCATGGGTTGAGTACCTGAACTCAGAAATCTTGGCAGATCTGTGGGGGTTCCTGTACAAGTATATGGCTCAAAAGCTAAAAGTACCAAGGGGAGTGGCTACTGTGGTAACTGCCGATCTACGGTATACAGAAGAATGGAGTGAAACTGCACAGAGATATCTTGAGGTGCTGTTGCCGCAGGATTGTCCTGCTACTGATGACACCCAGCAGATGGAACTAGGAAGAGCTGCGACCAGAGTGCCTGCCGAGATGGTGCGGGTGGTAGAGCCAGCTCCAGACGTGCTGGCTGTTCTCATAGAGTTCAGTACGATGAAGAGCAATAAGTCCAGGACCGAATGGCCACCCTGCCGAGATAGCATCTGAGTGAAGAAAACCCTAAGCATTTGCAGGCCATCTACGGGAAGTGCTTTGAGTTGGGATACTTTCGAGCAGATTGGAAAAGATGCAAAACAGTATTGCTGCATAAAGGAAATGAAAAGCCCGTAGATCAAGCTAGCTCTTATCCCATCATTCAGTTATTAGCTGTCGAAGGCAAGGGTTTCGAGAAATGTATGCGAAAGGCGCTAGGAAGATTATGTAGCTATCAAGGACAATCAGTACAGATTTGTTAAGGGCAACAGCACTACCGATGCCTTACTGCAGATGGTACGGACCAACGAAATGCAGGAAAAATATGTCATGCTGGTGAACATAGACATCTCCAGGGCATTTGACAACCTGTGGTGGCCTGCTCTGCTCTCTGAGCTGAAAAAGTATAACTCGGGAATCTGTTCAGAATGGTCAAGAATTACATGAAGGATAGTTTGCCATAGTTTCACCTTCAGCCGGCATTATGGAGGCAGTTGGGATCAAAACAGCGTAGGGCCTTGCTTGGTTAACCCATGCCAGTGCTGGCCGGCCTAATGCCAGTTTGCAATGTATCGGATAGTGCGGGGTTAGGCTTACGAGATACGGGGAGTAATGGTTGCGGAAGCGGGGCTGGGTCACCCCCGCTCTGAAGCGATTGCCTGTCTTGACAGGGAGCTGCTGAGCTCATGGCAGGAATACTGGGTCAGTGATGATACTGGAAGGCTGACCTATCAGTTCCTGCCTAATGTCAAAGCCAGGAGGGAAATGAGGTGATAGGTTCCTACCCATGGGCTCACCCAGTTCGTGGTCTGGCATGGCGAGTTTGCGGCAAAGCTCCATAGTCTGGGGTTAGTGCCAGTCGAGCAGCTGTGTGCCTGCGGAGGGGTGGAGCATGTGCTGAGAGACTGCCCGGCATACGCGGCCCAGAGGTGGGATTGTGGCCTCAGAGGGATGCCACTTAACCAAATCTTGCGGTCGGCAAAGGGAGTTGTGGCTCTTGAAGTGTTTCTCTGGGAGGTTCTACCACTTCTGACGCACCCGCATAACAGGGGAACCTGAATGGTGCCCTTTTCCATTGGGCTTGGACCCTATAAGGGTGGGATAGTGAAATATGGACACTTTTGTAGTATTAATGTAGTACTGCATGTATTTTTATTTGTATTCTGTTGTTGTATTTTGTAGTTTTGGTTTGTTTTGTGTTGTACTTGTGCTTGTCCTTGTATCCATGTGTAGTGTTGAATTGTGATGTTGTTGATGGACTAATCTGTGTAATTTTGTGAGAGACAGATGTGATGATGGTGACAGGGACACTATTATTATAATTTGTTTTTGTATATTATATGGACTTTGAACATTGCAGGGCCACTGTAGTATGGGTACCGACGCACATGTGGGACCATGAGTTGAGGGGATCAAGAGCCCTGAGAGGAACCCCAGAGTCTCCCTTCCCCATGCTTCCGTACTGCTCGGGCTGCGCATGCGCAGAGGGGATAAAGCGGTAGCTTCAGCGTCACCTTCTCTGATGGAGGGCCTGCGACCGGTCTGGTGTCTGGGTGTGATGCAAAGCCAGGCTACTGGGATCTTGCACCAAAACCGGTACCACGGGCGGGAGAAGCCACAGGCAACTGGCACATCGGTTCCGCAAAGTGCCACCTGTCTGCCCCCCCCCCCCCCCCCCCCACAGTTGAGGTTGGATTTGTGGTTGTTACCCAACCTCCGGAACTGATCTGGATGTGGGGGGGGGGGGGGAGACACCCTCCAATGAACTGTGAGGGTACACTGGGTAGGCACCGGCATGTGAGTTCTGTGGGAAACCAAAAACTCGGGAACCAACCTGCTAAGTTGGTAGAGTGAGCTAGAACACTCACCTCCACCTGTATGTGCAACAGCAGGAACTTGGGCATATCCAAGGACTCTGACTGAGTGTACAGTCACCTCCCAGGAGGGTTTCCCTGTCGGCTTGCAGCAGGGGGGGAATCGAAAGCTTTGAACTGGGTTCTCCCTTAAACTTTGGATATTGCCTCCCTACCTTTCCCCTACTTTTTAGTACCTTTCTGGAGTGGAGATGAGGAAACTACACTGTATGGGTGGCTAGTTAAGCTTGGCTTCAACTAGGTTGGTGGGGCGGAGCGGAGCGACGCAGTGCGATGCGACGTGGCGCCGAAATCGTGTTGTAGAAATATAATGGGAAATTAATGCCCTTTCACTGGGTCGTAGATGGGCGCGGTGCAGGGGGGTCGAAAATTGTCCACGGCGTGACGCCGACTTGTACAGCGCCGCCCCAATGACCTGATGAACGGAGGACAGGGCGGAAAATTTCCGTCCTCGGCCAGGGATTCATAAACTCCCGCCCAGAGCCCAACAAAAGCATCAACTCCTACCACTCTTAAATGATCAACTCCCGCCCAGGGCTCGTTTCCTACTGCTAATTTTTTTCAACTCCTACCCCTATTTTTTTTCAACTCCGGCCCAAGAGAGGTCAGTTCAGAGGGGCGAAAAATTGAAATACTCAATACCCGTTATATTTCACAACCAGTAGTGTTCAATCACAGTCAATCACGGTCAATAATAATAAATACAAGAACAATAAAATCGTCAGAATTTAGGTATATAATCGTCAGCTGTTAGGAATATAGGTATATGACGTTAGGAACATACATAATTAGTAAACCTACTGGTGAGTATTGCCATCATCATGTTTATCCCAGAGACCCCGAATTTAACGCATACCTTTTTCATGTATTCGTATGTGGTGATTTTTCCTTCGACCTTTTTTTTTAATCAAATTCGATACCCATCGTGCTTTGCGCTGAGTTCGGCATGATGGAGTTTCATGTATGTTGTCCGAGATGGATCTTAACTTGGCGTACACGTCGACCTGATACATTTTCAGAGAGTTGAGAAACAAATAAATGTTTGGGTGAGTTGTAGTCGCAAACGTTTCTCTAAAATGTGCGTGAAAACTTTCGCAAGCGTTTGTCGTGCGCGTGGTGTCACTCGTTTGTGATGCCCAAAGATGAGGTGGGTACAACGAGTGGATACACGAGAAAAAAACCCCACGGCCTCTTTGTGTCGCCGATTCAATATAAGCCAAACGTTCCATCACGGAGAACACATATCTACCGACGAGAACCACTGCCGATGGGCAGGAGTTGATATTGTTTGGACTCTGAAACGGGCGGCAGTTGATGCGACTTTGGCACCGTCGCTGGGCGGGAGTTGAATCACTTTTAATCACCGCGAACACTCGGGCGGGAGTTGATGGACGCCCCCTCGGCCATCCTCGGTAACGCTCAGCACTCGCGACTTGATTAAACTGGGTTCAAAAAATGTTTCCTGCGACATTCTGAAATATTTCATGAACTTATTCGTCTTTCAACTGGTCTTTAAAGCGATGGTGAAATTCTCCTAATTGTTGACGTTTCGTGTTGATTTCATGGATCAAATTCCTCTTCCTCTTTTTGCCCCTATCTTCTTCCTCTTCAGATTCGAGTGCTGGTGCAAATACAAACATTTCTTCATCTTCAGAAAAAATTTTGTTCAAGATGTGCACACCATCAGTGTGGTACTTGTGAAAAGTAGGGATGGTTGGGGCGGCCGACCACATCCGCCCCATAGTTTCGCCCTACAGTGTAGGGACCTCGAGCTTTCTGGGCCGTTTCGCGACGCTCCGCCTCACCGACCTAGTGGACGCCAGGCTTTACACCTCCTCATCCATTACATGGTAGCAGAGCGTGGTTTGGTGGGTATGCGCTGAAATTCACTATACGCCCTCCACTTATTTTATGGGTATTTCCAGAAGGAATTTCTACCCAGAGATTTCCAGGAGGAAATCTCATATAAACCCCTTTGTGGACGAACACTGTATTGGCCAATTATCATATAACTATATAATTTTGGTTTATTATTCTGTGAATAATACACCTATGTATTCGGTCAGCAAAAAATTTTTATAACACCCCCTCAAAATTTTTTCTTTTCCGTTTCAAGGTGCGTAGATTCCAAAACGCTGCAAAGTCCTTGTCACATGGGGTTTATTATTCTACAGAAATGTTGGCTGTACATTTATTGTTTGTTTCATGTGAAATAATTGAAATAGCTATTTCTGATGGTTTCCACCAATTTTGGCCCCCAAAACACAAATTAGGTAGGTACGATCTTTTTTTTTTTTTTTCAAATTATCTTTGATCATTGGTAGTGCCATCATTTAATCGTCTTGATCCACGTGTTGACACTTTTTCTAGTGTTATTCTACAAATTGATGGTGATTTCGCAGGTATTTGACTCATATAAAAAATCAATTTTGGGAGCTGAACATCTGGTACAACCTCAATTTTCCACTCCTTGGCCAAAATCGACTTCATATTCGATCTTCTCGTCCCCAAAAACATGGAAAACGATACCTCTAAAGCTCATGTTACCAAAATGTTGCTAAAACGCAAAAAGTACCTATTTTCACACACATTTTCACTCATAACACCCCTGGGTATATTCCGATCGGGCTGAAAAGTTTCGGGACACAACTAGGGCCCAAATGGGGCATGTGTGCGAAAGAACGACTTTTTTAGATCGAAAATGAAGCCTGTACACGTGATACGGCGGACGGCGTCCGGCGGACGGACATTGCATTTTGGTTTATTATTCTGTGAATAATACACCTATGTATTCGCTCAGCAAAAAATTTTTATAACACTCCCTCAAATTTTTTTCTTTTCCGTTTCAAGGTGCGTAGATTCCAAAAATGCAATGTCCGTCCGCCGTCCGCCGTACGCCGTATCACGTGTACAGGCTTCATTTTCGGTCTAAAAAAGTCGTTCTTTCGCACACATGCTCCATTTGGGCCCTAGTTGTGTCCCGAAAGTTTTCAGCCCGATCGGAATATACCCAGGGGAGTTATGAGTGAAAATGTGTATAAAAATATGTACTTTTTGCGTTTTAACAACATGTTAGTAACATGAGCTTTTGAGGTATCTTTTTCCATGTTTTTGAGGACGAGAAGACCGAATATAAGTCGATTTTGACCAAAGACGCGGAAATTGAGGTTTTACCAAAGGTTCAGCTCCCAAAATTGGTTTTTTATGAGTCAAAAACCTGGAAAACTGTCTGAAATCACCATCAATGTGTACAATAACATTGGAAAAAGTGTAAACAGGTGAATCAAGACCATTAAATGCCACTACCAATGATCAAAGATGATCTTAAAAAAAAGAAAAAAAAGCGTACCTATTTCATGTTTTGGGGGCCAAAATTGGTGGAAATCATCAGAAATAGCTATTTCAATCATTCCACATGAAAGAAACAATACATTTAACAGCCAACAAAAATCTCTAGAACTCCAATAGAATAATAAACCCATGTGACAAGGACTTTGCAGCGTTTTTTGAAACGGAAAAGAAAAAAGTTTGAGGGGGTGTTATAAAAATTTTTTGCTGAGCGATTACATAGGTGTATTATTCACAGAATAATAAACCAAAATGCAATGTCCGTCCGCCGTACGCCGTCCGCCGTATCACGTGTACAGGCTTCATTTTTGGTGTAAAAAAGTCGTTCTTTCGCACACATGCTCCATTTGGGCCCTAGTTGTGTCCCGAAACTTTTCAGCCCGATCGGAATATACCCAGGGATGTTATGAGTGAAAATGTGCACAAAAATAGGTACTTTTTGTGTTTTAGTAAAATGTTAGTAACATGAGCTTTTGAGGTATCGTTTTCCATGTTTTTGGGGACGAGAAGACCGAATATGAAGTCCATTTTGACCAAAGAGTGGAAAATCGAGGTTCTACCAAATGTTCAGCTCCCAAAATTGATTTTTTATGAGTCAAAAACCTGGGAAATCGTCTAAAATCACCATCAATTTGTTTAATAACACTGGAAGTAGTATCAACACGTGGATCATGACGGTTAAATGGCACTACCAATGATCAAAGATAAACTGAAAAAAAAGGGGAAAAAAAGGGAGCGTACCTACCTAATTCGTGTTTTAGGGACCAAAAATGGTGGAAACCATCAGAAATAGCTATTTCGATTATTTCCCATGAAAGAACCAATAAATGAACAGCCAACTTCTGTAGGTATATCCAGTAGAATAATAAACCCATGTGACAAGGACTTTGCAGCGTTATTAAGTTCCAGTCATGCAGCATGATCAGATGGCAGCATAATTATTGTAATAAATGCTAATTATAATAAACTATATTATAATAAATGCTATGAGGGACAACAGTCCCATGTACAATAAGAGGCTTTTCACATTCAATTTAAATTAAATGGCATTACCGTTCGGTAGTAAGGGAGAGCGAGTCCCCAATCTACAAAACTTCGGTGCCTACAATTCTACAATTTCTTTGTAACAACATTTTTCGAAAACCGCATTTTATTAGGAGTACCTACATCCTTTTGGTTTATTATTCTGTGAATAATACACCTATGTAGATGTATTCGCTCAGCAAAAAATGTTTATAACACTCCCTCAAATTTTTTTTCTTTTCCGTTTCAAGGTGCGTAGATTCCAAAAATGCAATGTCCGTCCGCCGTCCACCGTACGCCGTACGCCGTCCGCCGTATCACGTGTACAGGCTTCATTTTCGGTCTAAAAAAATCGTTCTTTCGCACACATGCTCCATTTGGGCCCTAGTTGTGTCCCGAAACTTTTCAGCCCGATCGGAAGATACCCAGGGGTGTTATGAGTGAAAATGTGTGTAAAAATAGGTACTTTTTGCGTTTTAGCAACATGTTAGTAACATGAGCTTTTGAGGTATCGTTTTCCATGTTTCTGGGTACGAGAAGACCGAATTTGAAGTCGATTTTGACCAAAGAGTGGAAAATCGAGGTTCTACCAAATTTCAGCTCCCAAAATTGATTTTTCGTCAGTCAAAATCGTCTGAAATCACCATCAATTTGTATAATATCACTGGAAGTAGTATCAACACGTGTATCAAGACGATTAAATGGCACTATCAATGTACAAAGATAAATTGAAAAAAAAAGGGCGTACCTAATTCGATTGAAAACCATCAGAAATAGCTATTTCAATTATTTCACATGAAATAAACAATAAATAAATAGCCAGCATTTCTGTAGGTGTGTCCAGTAGAATAATGAACCCATGTGACAAGGACTTTGCAGCGTTTTTCTCAAGTCATTGTGCTTTTATCAAGGCGCTCAATGCCACCCAATTTTATTTCTTCTCAAAGGCGCTCAGTGCCTGGCTTTCAATGCCCTGTTCTTTAATTTTATCCTTAGTTTCTTTATTTCCAATTCCGCCAGTACAATGTTTGTAGGAGCTGAGTTCTCCACCAGTAAATAATTAGCAGTAGTACCATTGCGATGGGAGCTATCAGCTTTGGAGTTTTTCAGATGAACCATTCCTGAATCCGAACTCCATACTACTTTCAGTCTCGTGACAATCAGTTTCACATACTGATTCTTCAAATAAGTACGTTTTTAAGGGGAGGAGTGTGGCGGTATATATGGAAATCCCGTTCAACTTTATATTGGATCCACGCTCTTTCCCGATCTTTTTACACGCGGCTGATTCGCGAAAACGAATCGTCAATTCCTAATAATCAAACCAATGTCTCTCCAGGGGCAGCTGTCATACTGCTTCCCTACCTTTCTGGAGTGGGGGGGGGGGGGAGAACTACGCTGTATGGGCGGCTAGTTAGTCGCTCCGCTGAATGCATCATACTACAAACAACTGCCCACTAGAGGTGTACCGAGTATGGTCATCGCATCACTATGAACCAACAGTAACTGGCTACGCAGTCCTCATCCTGGAATCTTTTCGTGGAATCACAAAACGAGAGGCCGGGGTCTGGAGCTTGCGATCTTTATACCCCCAGTGGGTTGAAGGTTCGTAAACATCGACTCGACGTAGGGAGGCACCAATACAAACGATCAGAAGCTTGCATGTGTTGCATGTGATCTTGGATCCATTGCTATGGCTAAATTTTCCTCAAAAACTCGTTAGAAGGCCTAAAAACTAGACAAAATTTGGATATTTGATTTGGTTTATTTAAGTACCTATGATTTGCATGGGTCAAAAAAGTCGAGCGACATTCGCAGGTGGCTATATAAGAATATATATATATATATATATATATATATATATATATATATATACAACAACTTCAGCGCTCCTGCAGGTGCTTGGATTAATGTTGATAAAGACTGATGTAGAAATACTCACGTACCTAAGTTTATTTTCCTTGAAATTTAAATGTTGAACCGTATTTCTATCATAACTGTTATGTACCTATATTATTATGTATGATCTATGCACGTCTGCACCAGGCTACAAGCCGCAATTTTGGGTATTTCGACTTAAAATTTTGACAGTATACTCCTTAAGCCTCCAAAATATGCTGTGTAGTTTATGGTGCCACCATGGTACCAGGGAACGGCGCCACGCTGGTACCAGTGGTGCCATCTGTCAGAAAAATGTATGTTTGGTATAGTTTCTCATGTTTTACAGCACGCCGAGTCGAATAGAATAACTGTCAAAGCTCTATCAATCATCCTAACAGCGATAAATATTTACCTATAAAATGTTACGAAAAATCGCCGACCAATGGGCTATTTGCACTTACTTATTTTATTTTATTTTTTTTAAATGAAAGTAGATTCCATCCAGAGAATTTTGAGACCAGCCGCACGCTCCTACGATAAGTAGTTCTTTTTCTATGATTTTTCAAAAGTTTCCAGATGTTCGCACGTCACAGTGGGCAGGGGGGTCCCGCCCAGGCGAGTTGATAATATTGTTCAAGCGATTTGTGTATTGCATAATGCCATAAGGGAATGTGATGGGGTATTTTCCAGACCCCAGTACGAAAACGTTATTGTCGGCAATCCCATTGACCACCTGACACCAAGGACTGGAAATCCGAAAAGTATGAGGGATTATCTTAGCAACTACTTCAAAGATCGTTCCCCAATTCCGAACTAGGCCAGATATTGTTAAGCATTAAGTACCCACTGCCCACAAAACTAATAAATATACATCCTGGCAGTTTTTGAATAAAAATCCCTATGAAATACACCAAACATATTATTACATATTTTTTATTTTACATGGGTATTATATAGGTATTTACCAATTTTTCTAATTTTTTTTGGTTTGTATATTATTGAAACTTACCTCTTTCTTTTAAATGCTCTCCAATCTTCTCCCATGCCTGATCTTGACTAGCTCGATTACTGCAGTCGGAATGAGTATGTTCATACAAACTAGGTACTCGACCAATTCACAAAATTGTATGTAGCATTCTGGATCGTCGCGGATAATTGAAACAAACGGATGGAAACAAAATAAGTCAAGGGGTGCACGAGCAGAGAGGAAGTGGTGAGGGGGGTGAGCGCTGCTGCGTCGGGGCCTAAGTGGACATTGAACCATTTGTTTACATAGAGAAGGTACCTCTCACCTCGCCTTATTTTGCTGCTCGTGCACCCCTTGACTTATTTTGTTTCAATCCGTTTGTTTCAATTATGCGCGACGATCCAGAATGCAACATACAATTTTTGTGAATTGGTCGAGTAGTTTGTATGACAATCTCATTCCGACTACAGTAATCGAGCTAGTCAAGATCAGGCATGGGAGAAGATTGGAGAGCATTTAAAAGAAAGAGGTAAGTTTCAATAATATAAAAAATAATAATTAAAAAATTAGAAAATCGGTGAATATATATATGTGGAAAACTCCTCCGGTGGCTCTCGGGACATGGTTTTGAATAAACACACGCGATTTCTATCTGAACTGACCGCACTGTATTTACAACTCAACTCCTCAATGCACAACGACAACTGCCTTCTATATCGTAGCGCTGATGGCGCTCTCTCCCCAGTGGCGGCCTCTCGTGGTAGTCCGGTAGGTGGCGGTGTCTGGTGGCAGTCCGTTAAGGTGAATCAGGATCCCACATATATAATACCCATGTAAAATAAAAAATATGTAATAATATGTTTGGTGTATTTCATAGGGATTTTTATTCAAAAACTGTGTCAGGATGTATATTTTTTATCAGTTTTGTGGGCAGGCAGGTACATATTAATGCTTAACAATATCTGGCCTGGTTCGGAATTGGGGAACGATCTTTGAAGTACTTAGTTGCTAAGATAATCCCTCATATTTTTCGGATTTCCAGCCGTTGGTGTCAGGTGGTCAATGGGATTGCCGACAATAACGTTTTCGTACTGGGGGCTGGAAAATACCCCATCACATTCCCTTATGGCATTATGCAATACACAAATCGCTTGAACAACATTATCAACTCTACCTGGGTCACAACGAATGAGTATGCTCAAAACTTGGAACTTTGAGGTCAGCATGCCAAAAGAACATTCCACAGATTTTCGTCCTCTCGTCAATCTGCTATTACAAATTGTTTGTTGATCACTGCTGAGCTGTTGTCGAGAATAAGGCTTCATTACATTTTTTGTGAGTGAGAAGGCTTCGTCGGCTACGAAATAATATGGGATTTTTCGTGTTTTTCCGGGTACTGCAGTTGGTTCAGGTAAATCAAGATGTCCTCGCTGCAGAGCCTTTCCCATATTGCTGTTGCGAAATACTCGGCCATCACTGTTACGTCCGAATTCACCCACATCAATCGTCACAAACATACCATCTGCATCTGCTACTGCAAGTACGACAATGGAGAAATATCCTTTGTAATTGATGAAGGCAGAACCTGATCGCGGCGGTGCTTTGATTCGGATGTGCTTTCCGTCAATACTCCCCACGCAGTTGGGTAAATTCCATAGGTCGTGGTAACGACGTGATATTTCTGCCCATTTTTCTGTTGAAGGAACAGGCATGTACTCTGGTTGTAATTCTTCCCAAATTACATGTCATGTAACTACCTTTTGTATGGTACCTACTATGTCCTTTCACGAAGTGGAAGTAGTAGAAAAGCGCTTTAAATGTACATCCAGTTGCACAGTACCTAAAAAAATTAACTAAAATTATAAAACAACATTAACTAAGTAAGTAAATGAAAAAATTGCTAGTATTGGATAAATTATATTATTATTATTACCTACCTACTGTAGATTTTTTAAATATTTTTAGCGGCTGATTGCAAGGATCGGTGGAAGAATATTAGAGGGAGGTACGTACGGTGCAAAAACCAAAAAAATCTACCATCCGGATCCGGAGCTAAACGAATTAAGGATTACTACTTAACACCTCATCTCCAGTTCTTGAACTCCTTTCTCAAATCCCGTGAAAGCAAAGGCAACATGGTCCAAGACACGCCACCTACTACAGATGATACAGAAAACAGCACCCATGAGGAAGAGGATGAAGACAACGAAAAATCAGAAGAAGAGTTTTTGCAAGGTGGAAATGAGGAATCTGATCCAGGTATGCGCCCACCACTTTCTTTTCTTGTCCCTGAACCAAAAGCAAAGGAATCGCCGCCACCAGGTAACAGTGGTGATGGTTACAGGAAGAGAAAAAGACCTACAACACTAACCGATGTGAATGAACAGGCTTGTAAATATTTTGAAAAGAAAGAAAAATTAATGGAGGAAAGGAATGCAGCCCAGAAAAGCGAACCAGTTGATCCTGACGTGGCATTTTTGCAGAGCCTATTACCGGATATGAAAGCTATGGACGAAGGAAAAAAACGAAAATTCAAGATGAAAGTTCTACAACTGGCCGATCAGCTTTTGAACCTTTTTGGTTCCGAATGGTCAAGCACACAGTCTGGCTCTGAATATAATCCTACATTCCATCCACGTTAACACCATCAGTACTGATCGCTTCCCACGTACATTCCAACAGCAGTCGACGTATATTGAAGTTCAGGACCAACAAAATAACTATGAAACAAACGAACGCTTTGATATGGGTGATTATATGAGCTTTAAACATTTATAATCATCATCATTGTTCATTCCAATGTTTTATGTTTGGAACTTTTTATCTACCTAAGTCATACATAACATGCACGTACCTTTTTAAAAATATAGGCAACTTTTGTAATTTTTATAACTTTTATAATGAATAATTCTATAATGTTCTTGTATAATGTTTCATTAAAATCTTTTATTCGATCTGAATGGTTCTGAAATTTTTTGTCTACTTAAATACAGTTATTTAAAAATTTTCCGAGTTTCAAATAACGTAGGTACTTACCTCAGTGTTATCAGTAACCTCTCTTCTGGACCAACAGGTTCTCTCCACTTCGTAGTCCTTTTTGTCAGTCTGTCTTTCACCAAGGCCAGTACTTTATAGAAACATTCGTGGGACATTCTATAAAAGTTCTGGAACCTTTCTGGGTACATACCCAACTCCCTCATCAAGTCGAAAATCCCATTCCTGTTGTTTTTCAACCATAAACGGTGAACCCAGAACTTTCTCTGGCTGTTAATGTTAGCTAAAACAACAAGATCGAGGACGTCCTCGTCACTTTCATCGTCATCATACGAGTACATTTCGAGCACAACTGCCTACCACCGTTTCACCGCCATACCTGCACCTCTTCACCACCCTTCATGTGGACATCACACTCGCCTGTGCGACGACGTGCCTGCACCGCGCGGCCGCTTGTCACCTCTTATGTGTGAATTGGGCCTAAAGTTCAGCAGGCGAGGCCTCTTTCCCCGCGTTGCCTGTGGCCTTGTGGGGATCCGACACCTTGGAACGTTTCTCTCGTTTCCGTGGTGTTGGTCCTTTGACCTCTTGAAGGTTGTCGGTCATCTGAAATACACCTCTCACAGTAATTCCACCTCAACAAGCATTTTCAATTGTTCTTTCTGGCTTCACTCATCAAGCGACCCGAATACCGTTGGTGGCAATTTATATCGTACCTACTAGCCCTGGGTGAGTGGATAACATGCTACACTTCTACGCTGAAAGACCCGCGTTTCTTTAGCGACCAAACGAGAGCTCCTTGACAGGTACGATGAAAATCAAAAATGATCTTCTCAGACACCGTTAAACATATTCATGATTTATATGTTCTTCCTTGAAGAGTTTTGAAGAACCCTGCTTACAAGACGAAGCTTGATATCAGGAACCATTCCATCAAACAGAAATTCTGAAAAGCTTGAAGTTATTGAGATGTTGGGGCAACTGGCAGGATGATTCCTGTCCTCCTAGGCGCTACCATCGAACAAGCTCAACAACGAACGTAAACTGAAATGAACCATCTATGTCGCGATCTTTCTTTGACCTGCCCAAAGATTCATCCTACGATAATGAAGAATCAAATCCCCACCATGTAGGTCAGTTATTTTATTCTAAGAATTTCCGTTGAACGAATCTTTACGCACATGAAGCGGGTTACGAAAATTGTTTCTACGGACAATAATTACTGGTTTTATTATTAGAAATAATAGCCCGGAATAATGAAGTATCCCGACCCTCCTAGGGGAGCGAACGCGATTCGGCCGAAACGCGGAGGAACTGAGCAAATATGAGAGGAGGGACGGCAAAGCTCTTGTCAACACCCGCGGGACATAATTTCGACGGAATGCAATTATTGCTGCGGGGTGGTTCACTTCACACTGGGGTGTTCTTGGGCAGGCCTCTTTCCGAAAAGGTTGCGCTACATATATAAAAATGACTTTTTTTTTACATGAGTATGTTTAATGGCTGGACCTCTGTCTGCGAAACTGTCACGCTTTTTTCTTTTTTTTTTTTTGTTCAACAAAAACTTTATGCAAAACTTTATGCTTTATCAAGAGTTTTAAAAATTCGATATAATGCAAATTCTAAACTTATAGTCGTTTATGAGCCTAAAGTCCGTGACCCATCCTGGCTCGTCTCTTCCACTGCTATTTATGTCTGCGTATGTATGTATCCGCAGTTTCTTTGGAAAAGCACACCGTAAGTGCTAGGAGAGTGAGTTACACAGATCAATAGCTTATAACAATATTTACAGGTTATTCCTAAGTAGTTAGTAAATACGCTTAGTTTATATTCAATACAAAAATAGGAACGAAGGCTGATTTGTTTATCCTAATTTAAACTTGTTTATAATAATAATTTCGTTATTTTCAAGCTCAAAATATATCTAACTGGGTAACTGTATGTTAACTGCAATTCCCATCCGCAAGTGGACGAAACCCTATATTACCTACACAAGGTAGTTTCGTGGTTACTTCGAGTACAGTTACTGAGCTCCGTGCATGCGTAGTGAGTCTGGAGTGAGAAGTATCTGTTCTGAGTTATATGCTTTGATCTTTGAACAAGGAATTCATTGCTTGAAGTTCAACTATATACTATGAAACTTGTAGGCATCCATTGTAAGAAAGAAACGCTGACTTACCGTTGTGTAAGGATTGTACCTAGGGCCAACGTTTGAGAAACAGATGTCCTACCTGGAAATGAAGACCCAATGAATGATAATACAATTAACATAAAATAATAGTGGAAGTTTAGCCTCACGAGGTGGGTGAGGTGAGGGCGGGTGATAAAATTTGCATCGATAGTGTATTGAAATAACGCAGATCACACTCTCGACCTGTGGATGGAAGATACGAGTATATACTGAAAAGATGCAAACAGAAGTTTGATTTATGTTCATGAAACGACGAAGGCCTTCTTCTTTTTCCAAGAAGGACAAATTGTATGAAGCTGCCCCCCCCCCCCCTTCCCAAAAAAGTCTACAAAAGACAAGGCTTGTATTAGGTAGGCACCTATTTAATATTTAATTCCACACGTATCAATGAATGAAAACGCCCGAACTCTCAGCCCAACGTATCAGGTAGAATAAACTGGTTCCCGTGAGATCACCAAAGATACCTCGAGCGTGGTTACTACTTGGAGGGGTGACTGCCGTGACACGTGGTGACATGTCCGAGTACGACCCATGTAGCTGTTATGTGAATCCCTCTCCAATCAAGTGAGGGTGAGGTGATGAGTAGCCAAGATCGAATTTTGATCCTCTCACTGGAGGACAGCTGATCACTTCCACGACGCTGGCGAGGCAGTCGGACGAAACCCCCCAGCCTTGCATGTACAGAATTATCCTCGACCAAGTTGAAAGGTACAAAATAAGATACGAAGTCTGCTCATGCACAGATATACCGTTATTCCAACTGTATAATTATACATTAGGGATCGCTATGCCAAAACATCCAACTGAATGGCTCTTAACTTCATCAGATCTATCTAAAATAACCTATTATATCCACCAAACCACTTAGATGTGTGCCAATACTCTTGGAACCTTCTTCCACGGTTCCATGTTCCCGGTCCAATGCACTTCGACACTAACACCTCTCTGAGGTGTTCTCGATCCATAGCGATCCCGTTCCCGGCGATCCACAGTGGCCGCCTTCTCGACCCTGTTCCTATCATCGGAACTCGCTGATCTAAGTTCTACCCTGCGTCACCGATGTTCCTGCATTGGACATGGCCCAACCCTTTCAACCACCGCCTCGCACCTCCTCACCTTCCTCAATATCCTAATGATGGTGATAATAACCGTTTTATTTCCGCATTCCAATGTATGTGTAACCTGTAACACGATTGCAACCTTAATTTACGAAATAAAAAAAACTCTGACTTCGAGGCTCGATTCCTGCATATGAAAGGAAGCTGCTGTACAAGGAAAAACGGAGTTACTGAAAAAATAGTCTATTCCCACTAATACATGTATACATGTATTTTTTCAATAACTCCGTTTTTCCTTGAAATGGGTTTCCACGATTTCTTCGCGAGTGATTTAGTTCGAAGCTGCTGTAGTAATGTCAGCGTTTTAGATCAATATTTCCAATTAAAATACCGGTAAAAATTGAAGGGTCACGGGGGAAAACGATCAATGTCACATTTCAACAATTCCTTGAAATTCAAATTTTAAACTTGAATGTCTTGCATCTCAGGCTCTGGGTGACGAATCTTAGATTTTAAACAACAATTTAATCATAAAAACATCTTTTATTATAAAAATCAAATGTAAATAATAATACAAGTTGAAAAATCGAGTGAAATTTACTAAATTGTCAAGGCGGGCTTGGACCTTAATCATTCATCCGCGTTAATATTGTCCTCGTCTATGGGTGGGTCATCAATAAATTCCACGTCACTGTCGTCATTATTGGTATGGTTGTCGGTAGAAGGTCATAGCATCCGGGTTGGCAAGCAACTGAGCCAGGTGTTGCAAATCCTTCACTTTTGCAGCTTTGATGGGCAGTGGTCCATCGCACAGCTTCTTTAGTGGAACTGGTTCCTTTATCTACCTCCACCGCTTAGATTACTCGCATTTTGAGGGAACCACAATGGCTGTAAGATAACTCCCAAGGTAGTTAGCCTTGTGAAGTACAAAACGGGGACTATCCCTTTCTATCTTCAGTATTCTGATTGGCCGAGTTGGCATTGGGCATTTCATGACGTATTTTACTGACAAAAAGTCAGTCCATGTCTGAAAACATACTTCATTTGCACAGTTTATATACTTCGAAAGGTGAAGGCTTTATCCTGCTATTCTTCAGGACGTCTCTCCAATCTTCAGGGAGTTCAATGTAGGCTTTTGAATTGACGAGGCTCATGTTTTTATCGCACTCGAGATAAGAATGTCCTCTTATAGCAAACACTACTTTTACGCTGGCAAACATCCTCACTTCATGCACCATGTAATGTAAAAATCGAAATACAGTATAATTTTTATTTTGACCAGCGCACGATTCACAGAACATGATCAGTTTACGAACGCTTATATCTAAAATTTTGGAGAAAAAGTGATCCAACATTGAACAAACATCGTCAGCACTCTTACGCGCTATGGTTTCATCGTATTTATAAAATACCGAAGTTGCATTCGACAACACGTGAACGTTGAACGAAATAAAGTTGAGCTGTCGTCTGTAACAGACATCTGATGTCGATATATTGGGAGTGGGGAGATTCTTCTGGAAGTCCATAGCTATTGCTTCCATCGCTTGTGCTTTCCTCGACTCTTGCCTGTACTTCTTCTTGATGGCATGAAATGTTTCGCTCTTCTGTAGATGTAACTTCTTATCACGCTCCAATGTTTCGAGGTTTTTTTCAAGGAAGTCTTAGTCTCTTCTTCAGCACATTTATTAAATTCTTCCTCAGCAGAAGAAATTTTAGATTTGAAAGTGTCACATGTGCTGCATGTATCTTTGCGTGGGTAACCAAAAGATATGTTGAAATTATTATCAAAGATACCTCGAAATGTAGTGCATCCAACTTGGTTGTTTCCGTTCGATTTGTTGTACATTCGGTGCAGTTCGGCTACATCAAGATCCTCGGGCAGATATACTCGTACTTTGCTCGTGTCTTTCGACGAATAATGAGATTTTCTGCCATTAGAAGATGAAATGAAACTCATCACTCTCGTTCTGGTTTCATCAGATAACTTATGATACCTGTTCGCATGTTTCCCGCGGTAATGTGGCTTAGCATCCCCGATGTCAACCAAATTTTGCTTCAAAGTCTGAACACGGTGAGCAGCAATACCGTGTAGAGAGAGAAATGCTTTATAGCATATTTGCTCGAACTCTAACAGTAAGAAGAATGATGGAAACTTGCCTCACTGTCTGGTTTTCGATTGCGTCGCTGAGCAACAGGTACGACGATGATGAGGCCAGCTAGATAGGTACTTGTTTTGGGCATTGTACTCCTCCAGCTTATTGAAATGCGAAAGTATTTTTTGCCTTTCATCAGGACCAATGATTTCGAAGGACTTGAAACGCGTGCACTTGCAGTCATCTCCCATCTCGTGGGTGCTTGCACGTAATTTTTTCATCACTTCACACACTGTACCTGTTTTTTTCTTCTCTTTTTAGTACTTCTAACCCCCTCATCACCCACACGGGACGAATCAGACTCTAAATCACTCATCACTACCGAACTTTTTGGTGTAACAATCTCAAAATAAAGAAAAATACCCCAACCAGTCAGAACAAAACAGTGGAACAATACAAACTGAATAGGCGAGCGGAGGGAGGTCCGAACTAAATCACTCGCGACGAAATCGTGGAAACCCATTTCAAAGAAAAACGGAGTTTTTGAAAAATAGTCTATTTCCACTAATACACGAAAAACGCAAAAAACACTGTTATACCGGTTTCGGTGATCAAACCATCGTCAGTAACACACAATTGTGTGTTATCACCGACACGATGGTTTGATCACCGAAACCGGTATAACAGTGTTTTTTGCGTTTTTCGTGTATTAGTGGAAATAGACTATTTTTCAATAACTCCGTTTTTCTTTGGAGGGAGGTCCATTGGGGGCGGGTGGAGTTTCTCCCCGTGAGCTTGCGGACTATGTTCGTTCTTCTGCGGCACCTCGTATCTGTTCCCTGTATTTTCAACCCAGACAGTGATCTTTTTTCCAAAAAGCGATTCACGCATTCGATTCGCTTCAAAAAAATCTACCAGATGGCATCAAAATCTCATTTCCGACCAGAAATTGACTCTGATCGTTTTTCCCCGTGGCCCTTCAAAAAACCGTGGCTATTTTAAAAAATACCGTTTTTAGCACTTTTTACATTCACTTATTCCAAAATGGCTTGACAGATTTTGATGAAATTCACATGAGTTACCTACTCTTTTTATAGGTACCTACAAGTGATATCCAATACCCCTCATCTCCAGGTCAGTGCCCTAAATGTCGGTACCTAATCAAAAATTTATTTTTATGAGCGACAGCGAATCAATTGTTCTAAATCAAAATAATTATACCTACAGCCATGAAAATATGAAACGAGGCGAATTTCGCGCGTGTCAAACCCCTGCCGATCGGTAAGCGGCACAGGATCGGCAATTTGGAACTGTTGGACGCGTGGAACTGGAGTAGGTAGGAACAATTACAACAAAGATCGGTATCGGCACACCTCTAAAACTACTAATCAAGATGGAATTCGTTGGGAACCATGGGGGATCTAACTCGCATGAGAAGGCACTTCAAATATTCAAGTTCATATAGACGAATATTTGCCTTCATAAAAACAAAAACTACAGACCCATCTGGGTGTCAACCCGCTTTTATTTTACATATTTCAGCTCACTTCGTTCGCTTCGGGTGGTTATGGTCATTTTAAGGAACAAGGCGTTTGAGCATACGCAGACAAAGTTACAGTGACATTTAAAGAAATATAGCCCCATCTGCACTCCAGCCCTCTCAAAATTTCATATCGTTACAACCAATTTGGGGGGGGGGATAAGTTATGGACGTTTCAAGGGTTTGTGTACAAACGCATCACGCTCACACACGGTTCAACTTGTACTCAACTATTTGAAGAACGTGGAATTTCCTATTTTCATCGTCAGATTCGTGTCCAGAGACGTCGAACCTGACCAAAATATCGAACTTTGACGTGAAATTAACAAATCGAAAAGCTACGCCGTAATTGTACAGAAAAATTTCCCAATTAACATAATATAAACACTCAATCATATAGGCATACTAAAAAACATGTGTGCATATATGAAAATAAAAACGCTGCAAAGTCCTCGTCACATGGGACACACCTCAGAATCAATTGGACACATCACAGAAATGACGGCTGTTCATTTATTGTTTCTTTCATGTGCAATAATTGGAATAGCTATTTTTGATGGATTACACCAATTTTGGCCCCCCAAAACACGAATTGGGCTCCTTTTGGTTTATTATTCTGTGAATAATACACCTATGTATTCGCTCAGCAAACAATTTTTATAACACCCCCTCAAACTTTTTTCTTTTCCGTTTCAAGGTGCGTAGATTCCAAAAATGCAATGTCCGTCCGCCGTACGCCGTATCACGTGTACCGGCTTCATTTTAGGTCTAAAAAAGTCGTTCTTTCGCACACATGCTCCATTTGGGCCCTAGTTGTGTCCCGAAACTTTTCAGCCCGATCGGAATATACCCAGGGGTGTTATGAGTGAAAATGAGTGTAAAAATAGGTACTTTTTGCGTTTTAGTAACATGTTGGTAACATGAGCTTTTGAGGTATCGTTTTCCATGTTTTTGGGGACGAGAAGACCGAATATGAAGTCGGTTTTGACCAAAGAGTGGAAAATTGAGTTCTACCAAATGTTCAGCTCCCAAAATTGATTTGTTATGAGTCAAAAACCTGGGAAATCGTCTGAAATCACCATCAGTTTATATAATAGCTCTGGAAAAAGTGTCAACACGTGGATCAAGACGATTAAATGGCACTTCCAATGATTAAAGATAGTTTTAAAAAAAAGAAAAAAAAAGGAGCGTAGGTACCTAATTTGTGTTTTAGGGGCCAAAATTAATGGAAACCATCAGAAATAGCTATTTCGATTATTACGCATGAAAGAATCAATAAATGAACAGCCAACATTTCTGTAGGTATGTCCAGTAGAATAATAAACCCTTGTGACAAGGACTTTGCAGCGTTTTTTACACATTATCTTTGAACGTTGCTAGTGCCATTTAATTGTCTAGATCCACCTGTTGATACTACTTCTGGTGTTATTATACAAATTTATGGTGATTTCAGACAATTTCCCAGGTTTTTGACCAATAAAAAATTAATTTTTGGGGGCTGAACTTTCGTTACAACCTAAATTATTCACTCTTTGGGTCAACATCAACGTCATATTCGGTCTTCTCGCCCTAGAAAAACATGGAAAACGATAGCTCACAAGCTCATGCTCACTGAAACCTCAAAAGAACCCTCGAAAACCCCTTTTTTTACACCCATTTTTTCCGCATAACACCCCTGGGTGCATTCCGATGGGGCTACCGAACTTCGTACCACAGCTAGGACCCAAACGTGTTCCCAAATGAACTGTGTGAGGAAGAACGACAATTGTAGACCACCATTTAACGTAAATTTATGGCTGAAACTTCGTTAGAACCTCGATTTTCCACTCTTTGGTCAAAATCGACTTTATATTCGGTCCCCTCGCCCTAAAAAACATGGAAAGCAGTACCTCATGAGCTTATGTTACTAAAACACCAAAAAACCCTATTTTTACACCAATTTTTCACCCATGACACCCTTGGGTAGATTCCAATCGGGCTGCAAAGTTTCGGGACGCAACTAGTGCCCAAATGGAGCCTGTGTGCGAAAGAACGGATTTTTTAGACAGAAAATAAAGTAGATACGCATGATACGGCGTATGTCGTACGGCGGACGGACATCGTATTTTTGGAATCTACACACCTTGAAACGCAAAAGAAAAAATTTTGAGGGGGTAGGTAATATAAAACAAAATTTCTGAGCGAATACATAGGTTTATTATTCACGGAATAATAAACCAAAAACTTGCAAAAATGAAGGAACCATTGTAAGTGCGGGTTATCTTCGAAACCGCGAACACTTGAAACATCCACCTCTGCTGACCGATGAGATGATTACTCCCACTGACACCTAATGATCGGACTGATGAACAATGATTTGTTGAAACCTTCCTGAGGAAAAATTTCAGCACATCACCACCATTCTTTCGTATATTCATGGGCATTGCAAGTTAGTTAATTCAGTAGCGGTATGTGGGCTCTGAAAACGGTGGGCCACCAAACCGGAACACAAATCAACAGATTTTTCTGCAAAATACCTTTAAATGTTTTCCAACAGTGGAGCCTTCTTATGAAAAATGGGTGGATTGTAATCTACCGCAGCTCTTAGTAAGTCAGAATGTAAGCACTATGTTCACAGTAGTTCTGTCCAGTACCCGGGATTACCAGAAGCTAGAAGTTCTATAGCTTCATACGAGGAGGTGGCTGCGGGGCAATCCCACCCTCCCACCCTTTTCCAAAAATAAAATATGTACCCAAATTGGTGAAAATAACGTGAAAAAATATGAGTAATGTCGTCGTTAGGTAGGTAACCACCACCAATTTCAGAGCACACAAGAAAGAGATCACGAATTAGGACCATAACATTATGACTGAGGAGTAAAGTGACTAGATTATTCATGGCTAGAGTAATGACTAGAACCGAAGTACTACAGAAATGACTAAGTAAAGACTAATGAGATTAATTACAGACTAAATAAATAAGAACTAGAGTAAAGGTAAAGAAATGACAAGACTAAGTGTACGAAAAAAATTCAAGTAACACTACAAATACCAAACATTATTCTGCGAAGTAAAAATATTTCAACGTTTTAGGCCCAATGCAATACCTAGCTCTATAAATACAGTAACTGCAAAATGAAGACACTAACTCTGACAAAGGACTTTCTATTGAGAAACTCAGGAATTACAATTTATTGGTAAATTCCAGTCTTCGTTCTTTTAGAGATGAGAAATACTCGATAACTTTCTTATTGAAATCAGGAAAATTAGCGACCATTTCCTTCTCTACTTCGGGACCTAGTTTCCTATTTTTGTATCCTGACGGTTGACTAGAATAATCTAAACTGCTATTGGAATTCCTTACTGCAGAAAATTCACCAGAAATTCGTACGCTCTGTAATCGTATAACCTGTTCAAAATCGTTTACATTTTTTAGGGCCTGAACTGGGTCACAATTTCGAGCTTGCATCTGACTATACAACATATCAAAGTGGAGCATCACAGTATGAAAAAATTATAACCATTAAAGAAAAGCCTCATCCTTGAGCTGGGATAGAAGGCCTGTAGCTTCTCTAACCGTGATATCGTTGGATTCTCGATCATCACAACTCGTTTCTAAACATTCTTCAAGAACATCTCGGTGTTCGTAAACGGTTTGTACAAGTCTAGAATTAAAGTTCCACATCGTGTTCGAAGGACGAGGCAACCTACGACTATTTTCGATGGAATCAAGAATTCTGGTTCTCAAGAAAAAATATGAAAACCCAGTCAAATTAAGGAAAAATCGACGAACCTGAGGGCTGCTGGAAGCAGCCTGAAGCATTATTAAATTTATTTGATGAGCGTAACAGTGTACGAAATTGGCGAAAGAATATTCGTCCTGAACGCGTTTTTGAACACCTCTAGTTCCCCCGCTCATAACGGCAGCACCATCGTAAGTTTGACAAACCAATTTTGAATTATCAAGACCTAGAATGGCGCGTAGCTGTTCCAGAATTATTGATGCCAAGCTTTCAGCATTACACGCCGCAGGGTTAAAAAGACCACGGAATCGCTGGACCACTTCATTGTTGGACAGTAAGTAACGAAAAATTAATTCAAACTGAGCTTTATTCGAAACATCGATCGTTTCGTCTGCTTGTATAGCAATGAACTTAGCACTTGCAATTTCGTTATGAATTACCTCACGACTGACATGTAACATGCAGTCGAGCAGCTCGTTCTGAATGGTGGTCGATGTTCCTTTAAAAACGGTTGACTTAATTAAATGATCCTTCAAAATCAAATCAAATTTGGCAGTCATATCCACCAATCCTAAGAAGACTCCTCTGTTAAGGGACTCCTGTTTCTCACTATGTCCTCTGAGTCCCAATTCATGCAAACCGCAAAATTTAATACAATCTGTGAGGCAAGAAAGAACATGCCGGTTACGGTCGACTTGTTCATTGCGACGTCTGTTGAGAAGTCGATCCTGCGTGATCGAAGTGATGTGGCGAGAACGCCGACAGCGCTCTCTAGGCACTTGTATGCGAGGACTGGGCAACCACCCTCCCGCTCACCGATTCATTCTCATGTCCAACCTAGCTACCGAACTAACCACTCAGTTGAATAAAAAAGTAATGATTAATTAAAGTGAATCCTTTCTCCCTGGCATCCATTAAGATTTTCTAAAACTAAACAACGTCTGATGGCAAGTTGATGGGTTGAATCCAACTGAGCAGCGATATAAGCCTTACCAAGCAATGCAAAATCAGTGCTACTTTTGACGCGGAATTTACTTGAATCGTGTACCTTGATTTTTCCTGGCAGGTGTTTCAAATCAGGTACACCTTTAATAATAATAAACAGCGAAAGCAGAAGAATGCATTTTTAATGGGATATCCTGTGAGCCACTCAACTTTTTTATACATGTTAATATTGAACTTCCTCAAGGCATAGCAACACCCTGCCCTTTATTTACTAATTGAGTAATACTCAGCAAAGGCTTCTCTTCCTAAACTTTTAATCATCACTCTACCGTCCTACGAAAACGTCGAAAACTTTGACTGTAAGTTAGCCACCGAATTCATGTGGTAAAAAAATACAGAAACCAATAAACTGAACTACAACTAAAAACAACGACCTAAACTAAAATACAACTAAACATTGACCCGCCGGCCTGTACCTACTTGAATGGAGAATCAGACTAGAAGCTAGGTACCTATCTGTGTATTGTGACGTTGATCAATCCACAAGACCACAGACAGGACACAAGGCACTTGATTACCACAAATCCAAATCTGTCACCAGAAATGGAATGGGGACATACAAAACTTGAAACGAAAGCAAAAAATTGAAAACTCAACAGGATGACAGATCGAAAGACAAGCATCTCGTATTGAGAAGACAGACAAATTTAAAGAATCCAATCGATTGTGAACACGAACGATTTTTGGGTGGAATGTGGGGACAGGGCCCAAAGTAGGTCAAGTTTCAGGAGCCTAGGCTTCGATTTCGATTGCACGACATCGATTATTGTCGCTATATTCCGATAACATGATCCGTCTGGGGAGCTGCAGGGAGCCAACTTGACGTAACCACCATACTGAATATCCATAGCCAGAGAACTCTGGCGAGTCGCTGTTGAACTTTGTGAAAAATGCTAGGTACAGTGTACGCCAACCACTCAACCAGTGGATGCCAGCTGAACACATGGTTGGAGTTTTTTTTTTTTTTTTAACTCATAATTGTTTCTGGGTGCCGGGGCAGTGGCCCAAGTGACCTTATGGACGCATCGCCCATCCACTCATTGTGGATTTGTATTCACGAGCAGAAGTCCATCTCATGGGCTGTTTCTCTGATACTATAAGATGCAGCAGTTTCATTAGACGCCAGGGGAACTAGTTTTGAATTCGAATTCATGCATACATAATTTTACTTGCCAACTCCATGTAACCACAGTTCAACAAACTAATACTCTCGGTTCGTGATTAATTAGTTTCTTAACCAATCAGATACTTGGACCAAAGGATTTAGATACCAACTGCTCCGATAGTAACCCTCGATTTCGAAACAACTCTGGAACCAGACATGAAAGATTACAAGCTCTGAGTAAACAAGAGCCGATGCCCGTAGAAATGAATCTATATGCCATGATGATACTCGTCTAAGTAGTTGAATTGCTAGGGGAATCGAGTCCATGACTATAGCAACCTGATGATGAAATAGTCGGCTGCCTTCTGCATTTATGGCTGAGGGGCAACGGCATGGATATGTGAGGATATCTCACATGATTACTGGAATTCGCATACAACATGCACCAACACCAAATTGCAAATTCTGATCAGTGCTCAAATATTTGATCAGTTCACATGTTGACAATTCAAGTTTACATGGTCGTACCTAATTTTTCTTGTCTCATTATTAACTTTCATTAGGTCCGTACTAGTCCCGTATGCCCAGTAAAAATTATACCGAATATTTAAACCAAACGGCAGAGAAAATACCAATATACGTGTATTCTTCCTACTGGCGCCATAAGTATTCTTCCAGTGGCGGTAGCGTTGGTGTCAAACATTGTTAGGTGTATTTCGGATGAATAAGTACAGCGTTTATTCTCCAAATCCCTTGTCGTAAGGCCGATATCTAGGCACATTTTTTCAAGGAATTATTGGCACATGCCAGCGCCATGCTGCCGTTTAACGGCGTTGCCATGGTACGTCAAACTAACTCGGCGCACTTCAGGGAAAAAGAGTTTGCCGACATGGCAATTCATATAGGAAATTTTGCGCTGATTCCGAATATGAAACATGTTCCTGTCACCAGTAATGATGATTAGTGTTCCCCATGTTCTTGTTATAACTTACTGTCGTCACTAATGATAATAGTCTCTAAAAATAGTATGTAACATAGCTACATGGCGAGTCACAACATATTTATAGGCTCTGAACACATTGCCCTCCTAGTAGTAGTGTTTCCATCAGAGCTACACGGAGATAACTGGAACAGACCCGACATCTTTACTGTGCGTACAAAAAACCTAGTGCGTTATTTTATTTATTATGTGTAGATACCTACCTCATGTTTTTTTCATAACCCAGTCAATGATCCAATGGCATCAGAGAGAATTATAATCTGAGAACAACTTTGGTTGCGTTTTCCAATACGTGGTATTTGATAATTAATCCCACATCAATAGGCCGGGGTAAAATTCATAGAACTGTTCACAATCGGCGTGGTATTTAAACAGGTGGTGCTCTACCTTTCGAGCTTCTTAAATGCGTGGCTCCATTAAAACGAGATTGATATAAGAATAGAATGAGAAACTGCACCTCATTTGAAATTATGTATGAAACTTTTTTTACTCTACACTAAACCACCTACGGTTCACGAAATTGAGATCAAATATGGATAAAAATGTTGTTGTGATAATTAAAATCTAATCCGAAAACTGGGAGAAGGGGAAGCTGCGCGAAATGCTCTGTGACTGGTTGACGAGCATGTGACGTCACAGTTCTCTAATCCCTAGGGGACAAGGCGATTTCCATGCCTCTCGTCAACTAACAACTACATTCATAATGTAACGAGTTTCCTTTTCGTTATTTTCCGCGATGCTTCAACATCTCCTACACAACAGAAGTGACAACAACGCATTACCATACTGTATACCAAAAATAAATTCCCTCGAAGAAGAAGAAGAAGAAGAACGGAACCAACAACCAAAAAAAAGTAGGATGCAGAAATCAGAAATTTCTGGGTGCTATTCCTTCATATTTTGTTGTTATCGAAAATATGTCGTACAAATATTGTATTGTGCCAAACTGAGCAAAAGGTACCATATATTTTATTGTTACCAAATTTTTGTGAGACCATCCTCCCCAATTATTTTGAGCCGCAAGTAATACAATGAACGATTGACTTCGAAGCAATGTAGTGCAATTTGTAGAAAATTGAAGTTGGTAGGTGAAACGTACCTACTCACTGTTCGAAGACATCATCTGTCAAGGTTAGTCTCTTTTGAATATTTTTAACAGTAGTGTTGGGAAGTTCCTTACTTTACTAACTTAGGACAGGAATAGTTTGATAATAGGTTAGTAAAATTAGGCCTAGGTATTGTGGCGAACTGATAGGCTAGGATAGAATACGCTTGTGGTAGAATAGTATAGGTGAACGGTACCTACGAATTATGGTAACCATTGGGGAAAAGGTTCAACAACAACTCAATGCGTTTTGCACCCACCCTTCGAATCAATTCCTCTTACTGGCAAGTTAGTAAGGTACCTACATAACTTTATAGACAACTACATTCGCTACTTGTAGTAGTTGATTCATGGACTCGCACAGGCCAAGTGAAGTGAGATAAGCTGAAAGAAGACGCCTCATACCCACCCTTCACTTATTTAGGTATTTTTTTCCATTATTGGAATTATGGTTGCATTAATATTGAGTACATCACGCAGCACCAAAAAATCGCGAAAACACAACCAACGATTCAGTAAAGAGAAGTGCACAGAGGAAGTGGATGATGGAAAAGACATAAAAACACGTGAAATGTGACGTCACGCTAGGGGAGTGGGCGGAGTCAGGTGAAGCAGGCGTTTTGACGGGCTCTCAGAAATTCAAATTTCATTTATTTAAATTAAAAAAAATCACTGGCGCGTCTAAAACAAATTTTTGTTTCAGCATTCGTCTTCAAATTCAATCCACTTTTCATTTCCGCGATAAATAAATAAAAAGTGTGCAAGTTCCTCATTGATGTCAAAATAGAATTGCAACAGTGAGATGAGGAGTGAGGGTAGTTCTGCGACCTTTCTGAAACTCCGATTTGCCAAAAAAACCTCAGCTCCATATCAGACTCGCTTGGATTTAACGGTGGTCGGATCGAGGTAGGAATGACATCTAAGGTTTTCCGCAAGTAAGCCCAACACGTTGAGCTGACCCATTTTGATATGTTAAACCACCAACCTGCTGTCCCGAGACCGCAACAAGGTGCAGTGAGGAGGGTCTGACATGTCCAGGATACTGTGGCCAAATCGCTCAAGACCTTCCGTGTAAATCGGAACCGGTATCAACCCAACTTGTCAATTCATTCCATACATCTCCCGACACGTGGGACATTTTGGCGGTGCAGATTTAGTTATGTTAAGACCAACCGCCCGAAAAACAACCCTGTTGTAAAAATTCATCCGCCAAATAAACCTCCTCAGCGGCAGTCAAAAATGACTGATATTGATATGGCAAAAAGCTGCCCGCCAAACAGCTCTGAAAGATTTCAAGGTTTGGGGGGAAGGACTAGGATTCTTTATGCACATCAAGGTGCGAGTTTCGAGGCATCGAGCATGCTACTTCGGCGGGCAAAGTGGATATCAATCGTTTTTGCTGCGGTTTCGTTGGTGGGTAAATTTTTACAACAGGGTTGTAACCTAGTGGGTGGGGGGGGGGGGGAATCACAAGTTTTTGTAGTGTTAAAGTTAACTTTTTTCCCAGTATATAGGTACCTAAAAATTGGCTCAGTAGGAACCTACCTATGTAGTACCTACTCAGCACTACCTACGTAGTACCTAGTCAGTACTACGTATGTAGTACCTAATCAGTACTACCTGCGTAGTACCTACTCACTACTACTTACTTAGTACCTACTTACTCCGTACCTACTTACTTTTTTTGGCGGGTAAATTTTTACATCAGTGTTGCAGGGGGGGGGGGATTTGGTAAACTCCTCAGGGGCCCCTCGAAAATGGGTGCATGAAAAATCAACACCGGAGACCCCCAGGTGGCCGAGTTACGAGGGGGGGGGCTAAAAACCCTACTTGTGTTGATGTGCAAGTGCCTTGGTCGCTGTAGGTAGGTATGGAGGTTTCGGTTTTCTTGGTGGGTGAGTCGCTCCCGCGTCCCTAGATCACGATTAAGTCACCTTGAGTATACTACTAAGATCTGGGTTACACCAAGAGCTATACAACTACTATGCACTACATAAAGCTCAACTACAAGTATTTATTTTGAAACGCCACGCATAAACAGCTAATAGGTTATTTGATCTCATGAACAGCAGATGGGAAACTCATTTTCTGGACTGAAATCCCTACGCTTCAACGGTCGATTTTACAACTAATTTCCAATAAAAAATGTCTGATGCACTTTTCATAAAAACCCCCATTTTTCGATTTTTGTTTCCATTTTTCGATGTTTTTCGTGCTTCACGTTTTTTCTAGAAAAAATTTCAAATATATATACACATATACTTATTTAAATTTGAAATAATTCCAACACTTAATAGAACGCTGAATTTTCTACAAGACAGACGAGCTGACAGCATTACATAAACTCACTTTGGTATTTGAGAAAAAGTTGATTCTAGAGCAACTGTGCTTCTAAAGCAAGTGATTCCACCACTCGAAAGAGCTTGAATTTCCTACAAGATAGACCGTTTTGAGTATTTCAAATATGTACTGTTATTATAGGACATACGAACCATCTTGAACCTTTTTGACAAATTTCAAATGCGTTTTTCACCTACGCTTTTCCGTAGAAAATCGGTGAGATATTCAGAAAAAATCACCATTTTACCAGCTTTCTATTAGTGTAGGTATGATTTTTGTTCTTTTTTTTACGCTGTTTGAAAGAAAAAGAATGCGAAAAACGACGAATTTAAGCGAAATAGAATTCTTATAGCATGTGAAGCCCTTCACATTGGTAACAGCCGTGGCCAAGTCGCGTCCCTACCTACTACTACTGAGGGATACCCAGCGTAGTTTTAATTTTTTTAAAGCATTCCAACAGCTTTTTCCCACTAATGACCGTGATGCAAATGGAAAATTATCTACCACTGGCAAGCTGGTAAAATGGAGATGGTTTTTCTGAATTCGATACAGATTTTCTACGGAATCTTTCAGGTTAAAAATACAATTGATATTTGTAACTTAAAAAAATAAAATAAAATAAAAGGTCAAGCGTATATATAATGGTAATAAGAGAGCTCACAATAAGAGCGACAGTTACATTTTCTGAAATATGTGGGAGTGGTAGGAGAGTTGTCCGAAATTTCATGCACGATCCACATAAAAAAAGCTTAGGAGAGGAAAATCGAGAGAAGTGTTCAAGAAATTGCATCGAGATATTTTTTGATGCTCAAGGCTCCGGCTATGAGTGTTAATCTCGAGAGCGCACAGGGAAGGGATCTATTCTATAACTAATCTCATAGAATTTCTTTTTTCTAATCCTGAAAATTCGTAATACCATTTGAAAGACTGGTAAATTTCCTATCAACCCCTAACACCTAATCGAAAAATGGATTCACGGGCGAAAATTCCCTTTAGAAAGTTCAATTTGTACAAGTCTGGATTTTTGGAAGTATCTTGCATGAATATCCGTCCGCCGTATCATCCATATCTACTTTATTTTCGGTCTAAAAAATTCGTTCTTTCGCACACAGGCTTCACATGGGTCTTAGTTGTGTCCCGAAACTCTGCAGCCCGATCGGAATATACCGAAGGGTGTTATGGGTGTAAAAATGAGTTTAAAAAAATATGAATGAGCGTAATTCAGTAATATGAATGTCGTTTGTGTCATTTTCCATGTTTTTTTTAGGACGAGGAGAACGACTATGAAGTCTATTTTGACCAACGAACGAAGAATTGAGGTTCTAACAAAGTTTCAGCCTTAAATGTGCTTTAAATTTTGGTCTGAAATCGCCGTTCTTCCGCACACAGTTTGGATCCCTCATTTGGGAACACATTTGGGTCCTATTTGCGCTCCGAAGCTCGGCAGGCCGATCGGAATACGACCAGTGGTGTTACTGGAGTAAAATGGGTGCAAAAATAGGGGGGCTCGAGGTTTTTTGGTTTATTATTCTGTGAATAATAGGTACACCTTTATCTTCGCTGAGCAAGCAAATTATATAACAACCCCTCAAAAATTATTCTGTACGTTTCAAGGTGCGTAGATTCCAAAAACGCAATGTCCGACCGCCGTACTCCGTATCACGCACATCTACTTCATTTTCGGTATAAAACAAATTATTTCTTTCGCACACATGCTCTATTTGGGCCCTAGTTGTGTTCCGAAACTGCAGACAGTTCGGAATATACCCAGGGGTGTTATGAGTGAAAACGCTGCTAAGTCCTTGTCACGTGGGTTCATTATTCTATTGGACATACCTACAGAAATGTTGGCTGTTTATTTATTGTTTTTCTTTCAAATAAAATAATTTAAATACCTATTTCTGGTGGTTTCCACCAATTTTGGCCCCAAAACACGAATTAGGTAGGTACGCTCCTTTTTTTTTCTCAAATTATCTTTGATCATTGAGTACCATTTAATCGTCTTGATCCACCTCTTGATACTTTTTCTAGTGTTATTCTACAAATTGATGGTGATTTCAGACGATTTTCCAGGTTTTTGACTTATAAAAAATCAATTTTGGGAGCTGAACATCTGGTACAACCTCAATTTTCCACTCTTAGGTCAAAATCGACTTCATATTCGGTCTTCTCGTCCCCAAACACTTGAAAAACGATACCTCAAAAGCTCATTTTACTAACATGTTGCTAAAACGCAAAAAGTACCTATTTTTACACACATTTTCACTCATAACACCCCTGGGTATATTCCGCTCGGGCTGAAAAGTTTCGGGACACAACTAGGGCCTAAATGGCGCATGTGTGCGGAAGAACGAATTTTTTAGACCAAAAATGAAGCCTGTACACGTGATACGGCGGACGGCGGACGGACATTGCATTTTGGTTTATTATTCTCTGAATAATACACCTATGTAATCGCTCAGCAAAAAATTTTTATAAGCCCCCCTCAAACTTTTTTCTTTTCCGTTTCAAGGTGCGTAGATTCAAAAAATGCAATGTCCGTCCGCCGTCCGCCGTCCGCCGTATCACGTGTACAGGCTTCATTTTCGGTCTAAAAAAGTCGTTCTTTCGCACACATGCTCTAATTGGGCCCTAGTTGTGTCCCGAAACTTTTCAGCCCGATCGGAATATACCCAGGGGTGTTGTGAGTGAAAATGTGTGTAAAAATAGGTACTTTTTGCGTTTTAGCAACATGCTGGTAACATGAGCTTTTGAGGTATCGTTTTCCATGTTTTTGGGGACGAGAAGATCGAATATGAGGTCGATTTTGGCCAAGGAGTGGACAATTGAGATTGTACCAGATGTTCAGCTCCCAAAATTGATTTTTTATGAGGCAAAAACCTGCGAAATCGTCTGAAATCACCATCAATTTGTAGAATAGCACTAGGAAAAGTTTCAACACGTAGATCAAGACGATTAGGTGGCACTACCAATGATCATGGATAATTTGAAAAAAAAAAAAAGATCGTACCTACCTAATTTGTGTTTTGGGGCCAAAATTGGTGGAAACCATCAGAAATAGCCATTTCAATTATTTCACATGAAACAAACAATAAATGTAGGTACAGCCAACATTTCTGTAGAATAATAAACCCCATGTGACAAGGACTTTGCAGCGTTTTTTGAATCTACGCACCTTGAAACGGAAAAGGAAAAATTTTGAGGGGGTGTTATAAAAATTTTTTGTTGCGCGAATACATAGGTGTATTATTCACAGAATAATACACCAAAACGCTGCAAAGTCCTTGTCACATGGGTTTATTATTCTATTGGATTCTACAGAAACGTTGGCTGTTTATTTATTGTTTCTTTCATATAAAATAATTGAAATAGCTATTTCTGGTGGTTTCCACCAATTTTGGCCCCCAAACACGAATTAGGTAGGCTTCTTTTTTTTCTTTTTTCAAATAATTATCTTTGACCATTGGTAGTGCCATTTAATCGTCTTGATGCACGTGCTGACACTTTTTTTAGTATTATTATACAAACTGATGGTGATTTCAGACGATTTCCCATGTTTTAGTTTATTATTCTGTGAATAAAACAGCTATGTAATCACTCAGCGAAAAATTATTGTACCACGCCTTCAAAATTTGTTTTTTTACGTTTCAAGGTGAGTAGATTCCAAAAACGCTGCAAAGTCCTTGTCACATGGGTTTATTATTCTACTGGACATACCTACAGAAACTTTGGCTGTTCATTTATTGTTTCTTTCATATAAAATAATTGAAATAGCTATCTCTTGTGGTTTCCACCAATTTTGGCCCCCAAAACACGAATAAGGTACCTACGCTTTTTTTTTTTTTAAATAAATTATCTCTGATCATTGATAGTACCATTTTATCGTCTTGATCCACCTGTTGACACTTTTTCCAGTGTTATTCTACAAATTGATGGTGATTTCAGACGATTTCCCAGGTTTTTGACTCATAAAAAATCAATTTCGGGAGCTGAACATCTGGTAGAACCTCAATTTTCTATTCTTTGGTCAAAATCGAGTTCATATTCGGTCATCTCGTCCCCAAAAACATGAAAAACGATACCTTAAAAGCTCATGTTACCAACATGTTGCTAAAACGCAAAAAGTACCTATTTTTACACACATTTTCACTCATAACACCCCTGGGTATATTCCGATCGGGCTGAAAAGTTTCGGGACACAACTAGGGCCCAAATGGTGCATGTGTGCGAAAGAACGATTTTTTTAGACCGAAAATGAAGCCTGTACACGTGATACGGCGGACGACGGACGGCGTACGGCGTACGGCGGACGGACATTGCATTTTTGGAATCTACGCACCTTGAAACGGAAAAGAAAAAATTTTGAGGGGGTGTTATAAAAATTTTTTGCTGAGCGAATACATAGGTGTATTATTCACGGAATAATAAACCAAAACGCTGCAAAGTCCTTCTAACATGGGTTTATTATTCTCCTGGACATGCGTACAGAAATTTTGGCTGTTCATTTATTGTTTCTTTCATGTAAAATAATTGAAAAAGCTATTTCTGATGTTTTCCACCAATTTTGGCGCCCAAAAACACTAATTAGTCTCGGCTTTTCCTTTCAACAGATTATTTTTGATCATTGATAGTGCCATTTAATTGTCTTGATTCACCTGTTGTACTACTTCTAGTGTTATTATACAAATGTATGGTGATTTCAGACAATTTCCCATGTTTTTGACACATAAATAATGAGTTTCGGGAGCTTAACCTTCGTTACAATCTCAATTCTTCACTCTTCGGTCAAAATCAACCAAATGTTCGGTCTCCTCGCCCTAAAAAACATGGAAAACGTTACCTCACAAGCTCATGTTCACTAAAACCTCAAAAATCCTTCGAAAACCCGTATTTTTACTCTCATTTTTCTCCCATATCACCCCATGGGTATATTCCGATCGGGTTGCCGTGCTTCGGAGCACAACTAGCACCCAAATGTGTTCCCAAATGGGGACCCGAACTGTGTACGGGAAAACGACGATTTTACACCATAATTTAACATAAATTTAAGGCTGAAACTTCCTTAGAACCTCAATTTTCCACTCTTTGGTCAAAATTGACTTCATATTCGGTCTTCTCGTCCCAAAAACATGGAAAACGATACCTCAAAAGCGCATGTTACTGACATGTTGCTAAACGCAAAAAGTACCTATTTTTACGCTTATTTTCACTCATAACACCCCTGGGTATATTCCGATGTGGTTGCAAAGTTTCGGGGCACAACTAGGGCCCAAATGGAGCATGTGTGCGAGAGAACGAGTTTTTTAGACCGAAAATGAAGCCGGTACACGTGATATGAAGGGCGGCGTACGGATATTGCATTTTAGGAATCTACGCACCTTGAAACGTAAAAGAATAAATTTTGAGGAGGTGTTTTGGGGGCCAAAACTGGTAGAAAACATCAGTATTATTATACAAGTTTATGGCGATTTCAGACAATTTTCCAGGTTTTTGACCCATAAAAAATGAACTTCGGGACCTGAAAATTCCTTAAAACCTCAATTCTTCACTCTTTGGTCAAAATCGACTTCATATTCGGTCTCCTCGTCATAAAAAAAAACATGGGAAAAGATACCTTACATGTTACTAAAACACCAAAAAAACCCATTTTTATCCCCATTTTTCTCCCATAACACCCCTGGGTATATTCCGATTGGGCTGCAAGGGGGTCCACTAGAGCTAGTGACCTGCCAGCGTTAGGCATCGACCGCTTTGGGTATCCACCTCTAGGTAAGTCATAAGCCAGGTGAGTGCCAGATGAATTGCTGAATCCGGAATAACAACCCGTTATAAAACTGGCGCCCAACGTTGGCCAATATGGATACTGGCGATAGGTTCAACGATGGTGTTGGTATAATAACAGAGGCACGTCCAAGAGCGAAGTGCGAAGCACCGAGCATAATATTGTTGCGGGCAAAATGGATATTTTTTTAACGGGTAAATTTCTACAACAGGGTTGTTTTTTGGGGGGGATACAAGTGGCCGCCCACAAATCAGACAGCGACACTACAAAGTATCCCCATATATACCACAAAATTTCGTCAGAAGCATTGGAGCTTATGGTCATCACCAATCATTCTCGTCAAAAAGAAGGACGGAGAATGTTGTTTTCGAGTGGATTTTTGGTCGTTCCTTCAGCAACGATCACGACCGACGGAAGAAATTATTCTAATTGAGACTAACCTGATGGTGTATTCATGAAACCTTCGTCCGCTCAAGTTCACAGTACCTTCTACCCAACCGATCTGCACGCGGACTGGCGCTCGAATTTCCCCAGTTTTACCATCTCAGGCTCCCAAACAGTTCTCTAATCCAGCTAGCCGAGGACGCGGGACCTACCTGTTTGGCATCGACTACCTGGATTATCAAAATCTCGGGAAGTCATAAGCCATGTTATAACCAGATTAAATTCCGGTCTCCGGTGTAACAGTGGTCAGAATGGGGGAAAACGAGCTTCAAGGTGACAAATCAAACGCATGTCAGGCTTTGAAGGGTCGAACCTAAAAACGTCCTCGTAAGGAACCCACTCCCCCTCCCACTAGGTCCATTCTTTGCGATTCTTGTTTATGATTCCAATCGGAACATTTAGGTAGGTATTTACAACAATAAGGCCATTTCCCCCAACTCCTAGGCCTACTGTTGATGATTCTTATGACCTCGGATTCAAGTTAAATTGCCCGAATGAAATTCATCACGTTTCGTATAAATCCAATATCTAGGTAGGCATTTTACTACAGTTATGCACCCCCCCCCCCCCCCCACTCCCACGGCAATTTCAGACCAATATTAATGATCCAGAGTCAAGTTAATTCAAGCTGAACTGCCCTAGACGCATTCAGCAAATTTCAATCGAAAAGAAACGACGAAGTGGTGTTTTGCTACAGTTGTGAAGTTTTCCACATCCTTCAACGACTTTCCGTTAGGTTCGAATTTTAAAATAACGGTACTCGCCCATTTCATGTTAGACTGCTTTCGACATAATCACCATGTTACACCTAATTTGTATGATTTGTATAATATAGCCCTGCTGTGCTAACAAAACATATACTATTGACAGGCATACTGAGAAAAAGCGATATAATGGTGTCTATAATCTCCAAACGGTATACAGCGGAAAGGAACATGAAATTTTGTTATTCAGATGAATGTGCAGATAGAATAATAATTTTATCAACAGGTGGAGAAGATGTGGATTTCCTCAATGTTGAAATCTGTGTACTGAACTAAGGAGCTCCATTATTATTGTGTGGGCAGTGGCATGGCCCGGTGTAACTAGGGAAGAAAAACGATTCAAGTTTCACCACCCCCTTCAAGATGGTAACCCTTGTCGGGGGCTGAGCAGGATCCGGTTGAACACATCCAACACACAAGGTGCTCAGAGAGGGAGGTAGAAAACCAACGACGTTCAATACCTTCCGCCTTCTTGTTGAACGTTCTGGTGCTTCTCAACCATTAGATCTCCACTACGCGTTGCAACGTACCAATCGAAATCGCCGAATTCAACTTCCATCGCCTTTTTATAATAAAGAGAGCTTCGGAGGCTCATCCCAGTCAATCCTAGATAGTATTCCCTCTATAATTGAGGTAGCACCTCTTTAATTGAGTAGTATATGTATTATTCACTTTTGGGCTTGCGGCCCAACGGTTTTTGTACAATCCCAGTACTGGCACGCAAAGAATATCGATGTTTCGAGACTATGCGATATGCTCCACACATGCAAGCAACTCAGTCAAGTTATAATTACAAATAAAACAATGGTTAACTTGGTCGGAACATATGCGATTCGAATCAAGAGTGTTAAAAATAAACGAAATAAACTTGTAAATCTTAGAAAAATTAAATTTCTTTGTTTGTGTTTTAAGTAATCTCTATTATTGGGATCTACCAAAACCCCGCCAAAACGTTCCAGTTCCTGATACTGGTATGGCTTAGAAATTACAAGATGAACTGGACCCCCCCCCCCCCCCCCCCACATTGAAGGATGTTACAACAAACAACTTTTTTTCGAACGGGTACCTATGTAATAGAATTACAATACTATTTATTTCAATTACAATTACTTGGTGGGCGGGACGGTCCCGCTTCCGTAGATAATAGCTTATTTCCAAATTATTACCATATCCATAAAACACACAACATACGTACTGTGGCGATGAGAAGATTGAGGTAGGTGAGGTTTGGGTAGGTGAAGTCATCGAGTTCGAGTGAGATCGGTAGAATGACGAGCCGGGCAAGGAGGGTGCCTTATAAAGGCGCCTCTACCTTCCCCCGGTCCTCCGACGGTCGTTGAAAGCCATTGGAGGATCGATGGAGGGAGGCTACCTGGTTGCGCCCCTCATGTCACGTAGGTCGCCTTCTCTTCGGGTTTATTGGAAACAATCTTACTTGTACATTGAGTGGTATGTTATAAAGGGGTACCACGACACGTACGTTCACATTTTATGTAATCTTCATTACCTATACATAATATTCATATTGCATCCGTACCTATGTTTGATGTTCCACGAATCGTGCAGGTTCCCCAGTACATGATAATTTCGAGACGCTGGTAAGATTGCTCAAGTTAGATGACCTGGAAGCAGTTGCTCCTGGTTGAAGGGTTCTTTCATAACTGTAGCCATCTTTCAGTACAGACCAGCGTACACAGAAACAAACTCTCAGTTTTATGTATAATTCATTGGACTGCCTGAACTTCAAATCAACGAATATACAGGTTTCAATTTTTTATCAAAGACCCATAATTGCGCCCTGAAATCACTTTGAAATACTGGTCAGGGGAAGCAAAGGTACAGAAATTAAGCAAAAGAAGTTTCCCTGGTGCAAATACTACGGAACAGGCCCTTCGTAAATTTCAACTTCGAGGTTTCCTGTTCCACAAACTCACTGAACAGTGTTTATACGGTGAAACTTTTGCAAACAAACGGATTCGGTGATAGCAGATGTTTCACATGGGGGCACGAGTTTAGTATTTGCTTACACAACTACTCCCCCCCCCCCCCCCCTAACGGTACTTCTCAGGATTCCAACTTCTCGTTATAATATGGTTGTAGGATGAAATAAACCGAAAGTTCCAACCATGAAGAATGATGTATTAAACGAACTATCAAAATCGTACTGATTTAGACCACCCATCAACCAAATTACAATCATGAACACATTGAAACGCGTGTTATTCAAAATGATCCACATTTTAACCATAACATTTCAAATTTGAAGAATAATCGCCCTCCATACAGTCTTGCTGTTCCTATTGTCAAACGATTAAAATTCACGTCTCCTTATTTACGCTAACTTCACTGAATTTATTTTAATTTGTATAAGATACTTTTATTAAGATCAGTTGAAAACAGCAGATGAGCAATCCGTTTAGCAATAACCCCCACTCGCACCATAATTTGAAACATGATAATTATGCCATTTCAATCGTCGAGATCGGGATGTCTACCACCATGACTCATATTATCCGTAACATGTGATGATAAAGTCACATCTCTCGAGGTGACCACTGCTGCGAAGATATGAATCCCGCGAAGTGATCAGATGGGGATCCATCGTTCAACCCTTAAACAAGATCCGATCGATAGAAGCGTAGGTTTTCATCCACTCGTCAAAGACACCCCCGCACCAAATACCTCCCTCACTGTTCCTTACTTCAAACATTAATACAGTCGGGGGGGGGCCGCAGTTCCGCGAGTTACGCCCTTGAGAATAAAGAGACTTGGATATTCTATTATTAACTTGCTAAGGTAAGAGCACCCCAAAAATTCTTTCTCAAATATTAAACAGGAATTCGAGTAACAGCAGTTCTGCTGAGGGTGGGCCATTATTCATTCGACCTGAACTGAAAAGCCGATCACAGGCTTCGAATTTTACCTATTATCTCATCTTTAGAATCATTATGAATTACTACATTTATAATCTGATATGAAATCGTAGTTATTCAAATGGATTTGAATAAATTGATTTCCACGAAACGACTTACTAGTATCGATCTACAAAATCAATTTGCCCTCCGAAGACTTTTTCAAGTCAGGTACAAAAAGGAAGCTTATCGATACTTCAAAATTCCTGTAGAATTTCTATATTCTTGTTCTGTTTGTTCCTGTACGACTCCCATTGAGATCGTTGAGTAATCCCATCGAGATAGAAGTTCAACTCTTATCTCGATGGGTAATCCATGCATTACGGGAACGCCCACTGAACGGTGAATAGTTGCATATATTTCTATTGCAGTTATTTAGACGAGTTTCGTCAAGATTCTTGCATAACTAGTTCAAAACCGAATCGATTACAAAAACGCTGCATTACTTACCAACTTACTCGTGTGAGCATAAACCTAGCAAATAAACCATATCAAATCGCCTCCGTCTGCTCAGCCCCCGAAAATCCATTGATGCAATCAGCGTTTTCGACCATATTTCGTGACCTAGGCTTAACGTTCCTACGAATAGCGGTACTTACCTAAGAATTACGGTAATCACTGGGAAAACGGTTCAACAAGAACAAAGTGCGTTTTGCGCCCACCTACGAATCAATTCCTCTTGTTGGCAAGTTAGTTAGGTACATAATTTTATGAACAATTACATTAGCAACTTGTAGTAGTTGATTCATATAATGGCTTACCAGCTTACCACGTCATCTTCACTCCTTTCATTTCGAAATTCCCAAGTTTTTTTGGGCATGGGCTCGCGCAGGCCAAATGAACTGAGAGGCGGTAAGTTGAAAGACCACGCCTCATACCCATCCTTCACTTTATTTAGGTATTTTCTCCATTATTGTTTATTGTTGCATCAATATTGAATACAGCACGAAAAGTTGAATGAACAGCACCGCAAAGTCGCGAAAACACAACCAACGAATCAGTAACTTGAACTGCACGGGGGACGTGGATGGTGGATCGGGACATCAAGACACGGGAAATGTGAAGTCACGCTCGGGGAGCGGGCGGAGTCAGCTGAAGCCGGCGTTTTGGCGGGCTCTCAGAAATTCAAATTTCATTTGTATTTGATAAAATCATTGGCGCGTCTGGAGCAAATTTTTCTTTCACCATTCGTTTTCAAATACAATCCACTTTTGATTTCCGAAATAAATAGAAGGTTTGGAAGTTTCTCATTGCAAGCACCATCGATGGGGTTCGAACGTTTTGAACCCAAGAGGGGTTCAGATGCACGCTCTCTCATGCAATCGCAAACTGATGTTATGTATCCATATGAAGCCACCGATTATCCAGATAACACGAGACACACCCCTAACGTGTTTGTCTTCTTCGTTGGAAGGAACATCCATAGATTTTGTAGCAGGCCACTAGTGACCCCATGAGCTCAGCTCAGATCACCTTCCAGGAGTTATTAAAATAATTGTCTCACCAAATGTCAATCCGAACATTATCACACCTTCACCCACAATAGACTGGATTCGATACTATGTCAACCACTACGCATTTACGCGAAACGGTTTTTTGGTGTTTTAGTAACGTGAGCATGTGAGGTATCGTTTTCCATGTTTTTCAGGACACAGACACCGAATATGAAGTCGATTTTGACCGAACAGTGGAAAATTGCAGTTCTAACGAAGTTTCAGCCTGCAATTTACGTTATACTTCTGTCTAAAATCGTCGTTCTTCCGCACACCGTTTGGGACCACATTTGGGTCACCATTTGGGAATACATTTGGGTCCTAGTTGTGCTCCGAAACTCGGCAGCCCGATTGGAATACACCCAAGGGTGTTATGAGGGGAAAATGGGTGTAAAAATAGGGTTTTCCGAGTTTTTTTTTGAGGTATTAGTGAACATGAGCTTGTGAGTTATTGTATTCCATGTTTTGTTTTTTTTTAGGGCGAGAAGACCAAATATGAAGTTGATATTGACCAGAGTGAAGAATTGAGGCAGACGGCGTATGGCGGAGGGACATTAAATTTTCGGAATCCACGCAGTTTGAAACGTTAAAGAAAACATTTTGATGGGGTGAGATGAAAATTTTTGCTGAGCTTATGCATAGGTGTATTCTTCACAGAATAATAAACTAATAATCCCATTTTTATTATTCTGCGAATAATACACCTATGTATTCGCTTATCAAAAAATTTTTATAACCCCCCTCAGCATTTTTTTTTTGGCGTTTTACGGTGCGTGGATTCGAAACATGCAATGTCTGACCGCCGTCCGTCGTATCATCCATATCTACTTTATTTTCGGTCTAAAAAATTCGTTCTTTCTCACACAGACTCCATTTGTGCCCAAGTTGTGTCCCGAAACTTTTCGACCCGATCGG